>MU106806.1:0-84419 GCA_012274485.2 Sinapis alba | reverse complement strand
ATATTTTTCCTTACCAAAAGGAGATCAACTCTGAAACAGTTAAGAGAGATTATAGAAGTATATCATATGCTGAACCAATCTTTATAATTATTATAGGGAAGGAAAGACAGTTGGTTTATTCCTACTAAGCTGGCTACAAATTTATCAGTCAGTCTGGCAGATTCATCAGTCCGAAAAGAGGTCACACCTTTTTGATTCTTCTTTTTTTGTTCCATTTCGACCTCTACTACAGACAGTTTTCTTGATTCTGCGTATTATTGTGTTTGTAATTCCTCATCAGGGATATGTCATGATGGAAACAAACTTCAGGATGTATGCTTACTCAACATCTAAGCTACAATGTGAGATTTTACGCCTGTTTGCAAGGTAGATACTCCTAAACACTGATCTGAAACTCTAGTGTGTTGAAATCCTTTAGTTCTAAGCAGTTGCTCCTCTATTTTCCAGGATAGAGTATCAACTTCCAAACCTTATTGCTTGTGCAGTTACAAAAGAAAGTTTGTACAATGCATTTGACAATGGCATCACATCAGACCAGGTAAGAATTGGTTTCGCCTGAAAAATATTTACAGTACAAGACTTTTATGCTATATTTGAACTAGACCCGTTACTTTCCTTGAGATGTGTCTATGAATATTCTTTTTTCCTGTTGATGTTTGGTGGTTGCAGATTATAACTTTTCTCCAGCAAAATTCTCATCCACGATGTGCCGATCGAGTCCCATCTATTCCAGAAAATGTCACTGACCAGGTCTATACTCTCTTCTCCCATCTAGTGTCAACCAAGATTGGTCTATAGTGTGAAGAAGTATATATACTTCCTGCACTTTCCAATTCATTGGGTGCGAGCTAAAGAATATTAACTGCATGGTTTAATGCTTTTGGCAGATACGGCTTTGGGAGTCAGATCTGAAGAGAACCGAGATGACCCAGGCTCACTTCTACGATGAATTTCCTTCAAAGGTAAAACCTGATTCGTCTCTTTTTCTGTATATATACTCATACCTCCGAGCCATTATAGTAAATCTCAGTACTGTGAACTGTGCAAAACCATGTTGGCAGGATGTGTTTGAAGCAGCTTGTGACTTTGCTCGAGAATGGGGAGGCCTCCTTTGGGAAGACTCTAAGAGAATGAGACTTGTTGTGAAATCCGAAGTTCACAATCAGATGCGTGAGTTTCTTCACACACAAAGCAAGTGAGAAGAAACGAGAATCTCAACCATTTTCTTTTCTTATGTTAAAACAAATATTAAAAAAAGTCATGTTTCGATACTAGAAAATATGTTTTGACTTGATGGTGCCCATATACTATATCGACAAAAACGAGGTCGCTGTGGGATATAGTTCAACCAGAGACAGCTTATAAGTTCTCTAGCACGCTAAACAGACCACAATCTCAGCTTAATCAAATTATTAAAAACAAAACAAATGAGAGGCTGGCGATATCAGCTCGATCAACTAAGAGAATCTGAACCAATGGACTTGTTCAGATGACTTTGAATCTATCCTGTGTCAACAACATGAATACAAGATCTGTCTTTACTTTGCTTGAGCTTTCTCATTGGCAGAGGATTCTGAATCTTGGATTTTCTCTCCCATATTTGTCTCCACAGTTGCATTTGCATTTCCCCGTGCCCGAGCGAGCCTCTCAGCTTCTTCAATTTTCCTTATGGCTTCCTCTTGTGTTGCGTTCATCATTGTCCCCATCGTTTTCTTCTCTGATTCCAGCTGAACCTCCATTATTGTACCAGCTTGCTTGTCTATCGGTTTGAAGTAGTCTTCAATCTGAGCCTCCTGTATTGGTAAAAGACACGAAATAAACTTAAAGACAAGAAAGCTTTCTGAAAGTTGACACTGACGAAAGCAAAACAAAGGGTGAAAAAGCTTTGTGATTTAAGAAAGAGAGACTCTGGAGACTGCTTTTTGCTTTTTCCTTCCAAAACTCAATGCTTTTAAGAATCGTAAACACCAAGAAACGAATGTTCCGGAACCAAAAGCACTTGAATGAAGGGAACAATATCTCAAAAAATTTGCACCCCACTTAATGTAGTGGACACATTGTCTATGTCACGCAAACGATAAACTCAAATGGGAGTATACTAGAAAACTTTGGAGTGAGAATGAAGACAAGAAACTAACCGTACTCTCAATCTGCTTATTCAAGTTCTGCATTTGTTCAACCATAAGACGGACTTCAGATAATACAATCTTCTCTGGGAGTCTGTTTATCTCTGCTTTCCTTTCTTGGGCCTGTAACAGCAAGGTTTACCATCCTTCAGATCATTTATTTCAGATGAAAAGTGTAACCATGATCAACCCTTGCTAGAAGGTAAAAGTCATAAGTATTGTTGAACAGATAAAACACCAGAAGTTTACACAATTAGGAAAAACTCTAATGCAAGGAAGATGTGATTCTCATCAGTAACATCACTTGTACTTTACTAACAACCCAATTTTACGATATGCAGATGCTACCAGTTATCATAAACACAGAAGTAAAGACCCTCTATACATGAAATCAAGCACTCACAAAGAACAGACATGGGTAATGTTTATAGACATGAAATTTCTTCAAATTTCTCATCCTCTCACAGTCAAGTACAAAGGGTGGTTCTTAAAGTCCAATACTACTAGGAATCAAAAGGGTTCTATCATCTTATTCTATCATTTCTTCTAAGGACAATAGATAGAGGCAGCATGGTGATGAACCAAAGAAAAAGAAGAGAGAAACCTGCTGAATACGCTTTTCGAGTTGCAACCTGTAATTACGGATTCTCCTTTCTTCATACCCAGAGAGGACTCTCACGTAGAACATTGCTTTTCTCCCAAATTCCAGCAGCTTCTTCATCTTTCTAAACAATCAATGGATTCTGAAAATTCAAAATTTCCAGCATTGTCACACAGCAAAAAAATGCAACTAGATGCGTGAAACAACTAAACGTGGCTCATGATTGTTCAAAACCACAGACTTGGCTGAGAAATTGAACAACTATCGTTCGTGGCGCATCAGTTAAGTCAAAATCGATCAAACGGACAACGAATAATTTCTCAAAACACAGATCTGAAGATCAATCGATGGAATCATTCGCATCCAAGACTACGAAATGACGGAAATCTCGCAACGAATCGAAGGGAATTGAGACGAAGTTACACAAGTGAGAGTTTATGCAACTAACTAACCCCGTTGAGGTACTATATTACCGATCGATAAATTGAGAAACTCCGGTCAAACTTTCGGTTGCTACAATCAACGGTGGACTCCGGCACCGGCGGCGAGATAACACCGTTTCCGATCTCTCTCGTTTGACTTACATACCAAAGATTTAACCATTGCTTCTATCCATCTCCTCCATAGTGGGCTCCAAATGGGCCTTGCATTTGTCGGGGGCGTGGCCTACCCTGAAACATACTGCCAAAAAAACTCTTCAGCTTTACATCAGATATTGCAATTTTTATGAGAAATTTCCAAAAATAATCTATTTTAGTTTATTTTCACAAAATAGTACATAAAAATAAATAAATATTTTTATTCACAGAATTAACTAATCTAAATTTAGAATTTAAAAGTAAAGGGTGGAATTTCAAATTTAAAAAAATAAAAAACAAAAATAAAATTTTCAAAATAAAACAAGTTATTTTGGTCATTTTTTTAGAGTTATTTTAGTGGAAAAAACTTAAAAATAGATTTTTGAGAGAATTGTCTATTTTTATTCGACAATCTCATATTTTTCCTTAAAACGTCATTTCTTTTTGGAAAACATATATTTGCATAACTTAAGGGTAATTTAATTAATTAACATAATATAAAATACAAATTTTTATGTATCCCCAAAATAATTAATGTTAATTTCTTACCAAAAAAACTTTTATGTTTTCTCTATAAACATTTTTACATTTTTAATAATTTTGTTTTTTTCAAACAGTTTTGGTTTTGCACATTTCTTCAAATTTCATGCATCCTAGAATTTCAAAAATAATATAACTATTATAAACTAAAAGAAAAAATTCAGCATATTTTATTCACTGTTTTATATTTTAGGACTATAAATACTAGGGACTAGTGGGGATTGAATTTATGTAGAGTATGTTGATTGAATTAAGAAATTTGTTACATTTGTAAAGAGTTATAAAGAGTTTTCATATTTAAAATTTTTATAAACTGTTTAATTTTAAGACTGTTGAAGATATATTCAATATTTCAAAAAAAAAAGTTTTATTATTTAAATTGAAAAGATTTCAAAACCTAATAACATTAGATTCTGATAGAATTATAGAATCATTAAAACTAATTTTTGACACTCACCAAATCATAGTATTTACACTACACCAATCTATTAAAGTTCGGTTCAACGAATATATATTCACAATCATGTTACATTTTTCTTTTGTGTTTCAAGACTTTTTTCAACTACAATTAGTCAACTCTGCAGCCATTTCTCGACTAATACTTCTTTAACTAATTACTTCATCATTAAAGAATACAAATCTAAATCATAATCAACATTTTTATTCTTAAACCAAAACTAAAATTTCAGTGTTGAGCTTACTCTTATTATATTTGAAGACTGGATGACGATACAGACATCTCCGTCCACATATGTATATATCGTGATATTTGCATCAATCTTCAGCCAAATTATTCGGTCTATTATTTTAAAAAGAAAAACATAAATCAAAATTCCAACTAATGGAATATAATACTTGCTTCAAGCTATATTCCATTAAATTTTAAAATAACATATAAACATTGTATAAAAAGGAATTGTGTGTATCTTATTATAGTTTAGAAATCAAATTAAATTGTTTTGAAATCTAAAATCTAAACAATTATAATTGACAACGCCAAAAATTATGAAAAACTAAACAAATATAGCAATAGGTAGTTGCAATTTTGAATATCTTTAAAATCTAAACAATAAATAGTTACATTTCCGAATACACTGAAAATCTAAATAATTTAAAATAGAATAGATTCACATTGCTACTTTTCAAATGAATATAAGTTCAAAATTTAATAAAATTGTAAAACACTAATAACAAATTCATTTTTATAGAAATATAGAAATATTAAATTAAACAAAAAACGCATTAAGCGCGGGTTAGAATCTAGTACTGTCTTATATTTTGGTTATAACTTGTATCATATCCTAGACAATATTCTACTAAATTTGTAAATACACATCGATTTTGGTTTTAATTTGTTTCACGTTCTTAAAATCCATAAAGTAATTTTAGATCTTACTTCAAGATATAAAATTTAAAAATAAAACATAAAAATAAATATATTTTTATATATAATTAAATATTTAAGATATTTATATTGAATTTTAAATATTTAATTTAGATATTATATCAAAATAAATATGAAAGTGAATATTTAAAGTATATATTTATATTTTAATTATTTATAGTGAATATTAATTTGGATATTCGGATTGGTCTTTTGAGATATCTTTCTAGATTTTTCAGTTTTTTGGATTTTCAGATTACTTATTTGAGTTTGATTAATAACATTTTGGGTTTGAATATGTTTTGTAATATCCTACAAAATCCATTCATAGATTTTTTACATTTCAAAACATGTATGGATCATATTTTTCGGTTTGGATTAAGTTCAGATTTTGGGTTATGGATTTTATGTTTATGCCTAAATGGAAGTATGAAAACGCCATTTTCTCCAAAGTTAATTTACCTTCACTCAGCTAACGGCTACTAGTTGCCTAAAGCTGAAGAGTCTTATGTGAGAAGATGCGTTTGAAGCTCCAGTGAATTCATAACAGACGAAAGTACCCCTGGAAATAGACCATTATAATAAGAATCTTTTTAACGGCTAGTTTTGTGATAAAGGATCCTTCTTCATCTTCTTCTTGTCTGAGCTGTAGACCAACGCACCAAATCACACACTCTACTCTCTCTCTCTCTCTCTCTGTGAAAAATCTCTACGTTCAGATAGTTTTTAACGCTAATGGAGGAATTTGAGCACATGATAGTGGAAGAGTTCAACGAAGAAGACTTCTACGAGACCATAGAAGCACCCAAGTTTGTAGATCTCACCGCACCAGATCATCGTCCAGAAGGCGATGACCGTTACTGGTTCTGTTCCAGAGTTGGTTAGATTCTTAGTTCACTCTCTTATATTATTAGCTTCTTCTTTTGTGAAAATGTCACATAGATCTGAGTAACAACACAATGAAGTTTGATCGATCTGAAAGTTTCTATATTAGGGTTTTGAGTGAACAATTAATTAGCTTGTGATTTTGATCGGTGTTGACTTTCATGGTGATAATGTCTAATTAGGATGTGACCAGAAGCATGAAGAGTTCATGGATTCAGAAACAATCTACAAAAACTTCGTTCTTCGGGTTAGCTGCAAAAGCTCTGACCTTTTTTTTTTATTTCTTGATTTGACTTCGTTTGATTAGATTCGTCAAGTTAAAGACTTTGATGTTAATCAAACATTTACTTAGGTCATGGCAGCTAGGAGTCCAAGTGTTCGTCTTCGAAAAGCTCTTTACAGAAAGGACTTCAGGTAAATGAACATTCAAAACATTGTGTGTTTAAACTTAGAGAAGAACATCACTGTGATGATGTGTGTTTAAACATAACTCTACATGCTTCTTGTTATTACAGTGCTGATCCTAAATGCCCCAACACGGTTCCTGCAAAGCCTTCAAGATCACGTGTTTCTAGATTGGCTATGATATCATCTATTCCTCACAAGGGTAATGGTGGTAACATGAGGCCAAGAGAAGCCAAAGCTATTCCCACACGGAAGAATGCAACAACTCCAAAGACAAAGGCAGTAAAAGGAAAAGAAGAGTCATCAGTTCCTCACAAGGCGTTAACTGAGCGAAAGAAGAAGCAAATGCAGAGTCCAGCAGGTTTCAGGAGTGTGCAGCATCCGAGAACTACAGCAACTAGAGCCACTGAAAACAGAGTTGTTGCAAAGGCTTTGGTGTTTGGTTCTCCAAAGAAGCTGGTAAAACTGAAGAGATCTGTGGAGCTTAGTTCCTCGGTGAAGAAGTTGCGTAGTGTGATGAGGAAGCTCGAGGTTGAAAGAAAAAGAAAGGGTTTGGAGGGTAATGGTAAGGTTGGGACTTCAACAACTCCATCTAAGAAACCACTAAGGACACGAGAGGTGAAGAGCCGAGTGTTTGATTCAGTTCTGTCACAGAAACAGATTGGTGAAAAGGTCAAAGGTTCCGCTACTTTGAAAAGGAGGGTCAAGGAAAAGAAAGAGCATGTGGTTACTTCTGATCCTTCCAAAGCTCATGAAGCCAAGGCCAAGGAAATTGAGAATCAACTCTTGGTGGAAAACAAATCAGAAGAATTGTCAGACACATTGAAAGCTAACAACATGAATAATCAACTCCTGTCCAGAGAAGATCCTGCTGTAATAAAGGAGAGTGGACTGGATAAAGCAAAGGAAAATGCTTTAGCTTTGGACTGTGAAGACAAAGAGAATGCTACTATTGCAGCAGATGTCGATAGAGAAGATACTTGTGTATCAAAGGAGTGTAAACTGGCTGACGCAAAGCAACGTGAGACTACAGAGATTGAAGACAAGGAAAATGCATTAGCATTAGATGGTGACGACAAAGAAAATGTTACTAACGCAGCGGCTGTTGATGCAGAAAATGATGACAAGGAAAATGCTTCAGCCTTGTACAATAACAGGTTTGTAAAATGCTGTTTATTTGCTTTAATTCTGGTTCCTATCTGCTTACAAAACCTCACCAGATATATACTTGTTTTGTCTGAATCTTGCAGGAAAGTTGACCAATCCCCCAACCCTCTGTTGAAAAAGAAAGTCTTTGGTAGGAAAGAAACTTGCAAAACCACTCAAAAGGTATTTAAGTTTCTTCTGTATACTTTCTGATGAGATCTTCTCATGATTATATATTGTGTTGCTAATGCAATTTCTACTAAACCAGGCGATGACAATAGCAGATAAGTGTTTCAGTAGCAAGACTGTTTCGGCTAATCCTCCTGTCAAGTATACAAAACCTAAGCTCACGAATCCAAAGCCTTTCCGACTAAGAACCGATGTATGATGTGCAATAATACAACCAGCCAAAGAGATTTACTCTCTAATATGCAACTCTGTTTGTTTTTTGCTTTTTGGCTGATGGAAGAATGTTCACATGATTCCAGGAAAGAAGAATCCTCAAGGAAGCAAATGCTGAGAAGAAACCACAGTGTGCTCTTGCCAAAGAAGAAGAAACTACAAACATTCTTGGACTTCATGCTGAAAACATTGGTCCAAAACATCAGACAGTTAGAGTAAGTTCTTTCTAAAACATTAAAACCAAACCATATTTATTATGTCTGTTTTTTTGTGACATACTAATTTCAATTGCAGCTGGAGAAGAACTCAACTTCCAGGTTAAAAGCTTTTAGAGGAACATCCACAACACTTGTTAGACACGATGCCTCTGGAGATATGGTGAATTCCATGAGGTAAAGAATCTCTGCTTTATCAGAAAACAAAGTGCAGTCTCTCACTTGAGAGGACTGCGCAAATGAGTTTTCCTTAGCATGTAATCTGACAATTGTGTGCATTTCTTCAGGGTTGCATCAGGTACAAAGAAGCAAGTGACCGCAAGTAAAAAAGTTGTAACCATAGAGGAAACCTCGCTGATGAACGGAGAAGCTAAGGAAGCTGCGATCGGCAACAAACCGTCTGTTTGTGCTGTTGCTTCTGGGGAGAAAAGACATGCAACTGTCCCAAAGGGACCAAACTTCCATAGCATACATGTACCTAAGAGCTGTGCAAAGAGAGTGGCATCACATGTCTAAAATCTTCGGTTTAATTCACACGAGAGTCTTGTAATTTGGTTTGGTCTTTGAGAAGTAAGAGAAGTGAGTTTGTTTTAGTGTGTATAAAACATTTGCTCATGTTTACAATTACTCAAATGGAAAAAAAAAATCATTATTGTTACAGTTAGTGAGTTCAGAGAAGAACTTGAGAGATTCTAACGTGGCAACTAATCAAGTGGCCTCTCCTTAGCTCCTTCACATCTCTTACTCTTGGAATCCTATCAGTACCCCTGCCTTTAAGACGAAGCTTGTCCCCAAGAAACTAAGTACCATTCGCCATACTTAGAGCATGATTATTTGCAACAACACCCTGGAAAAAGTCTTGTGCTCCATTCCCTGATCTCTGTACATAAAACCTCCAAGATTTGTTTTTTTTTGCTCTGTTTTGACTGGTTGATTACCTGTTGACTCTATGAAAGAGTGACATCGTTTGGCTGGTCTGAAAAATATATATAGCGTGACCATGTACTGATGTGTCCATCACATAAACTTCACAATTCTGTTTGTCATGATTTTGATATAGTTAAGTATTTTTTTTTTGTTTATATCACTATGAATATTAGAAAAATCAAATTATACACCCTCTTCCCACTATATAACATTTGTCATCATTCATCATGAATAGGCATAAATCATTTAAAATCTACAGAAGTTTTAATATAATGTCAAGAAAACAAACAATTTATACTATTACACATCAAAATATATCTCTTAAAAAACATATATATATATATATATATATATATATATATATATATATATATATATTATGAAAACATAATATATATATATATATGAAAACATAATATATATATATATATATATATATCTGTTAGTGTATTCGTTGTCTCTTATGAACAAAATCTAGCAGCTCTTCTCTTTACTTAACCTTAAAGCACAACACTTAGTACTGTTAAATAAAAATGTACATATATTACCGTAATAAACAAAAAAAATCTCATGTTTAATAATGTTTTCATATTGTCAATACGTGTAATTTGTCAATTGATGTTAAAACGACAAGACATTTCTCTTGCGAAAATAAATTGTTGATATGATTTAAATTTGGTATAACTCGTTATTAGTAGTTAATTGAGGATTTTCTTGACTGGTTAGTGATTTGCAG
This sequence comes from Sinapis alba, assembly GCA_012274485.2. Lineage (NCBI taxonomy): Eukaryota > Viridiplantae > Streptophyta > Magnoliopsida > Brassicales > Brassicaceae > Sinapis > Sinapis alba. The sequence goes on along the minus strand of MU106806.1, from coordinate 74,474 downwards.
AATATTTTCCACGCTACCACCCGTAAACGCAATTTTTGCGACTGATAACGTCTGTTGGCGATTTGACATTTTGCAATAATTACAAAACGCTGTAGATCGTTTTAAACGGTTCTAAATCTCGTAAAATCAAAAATTGGTTTCCGTTAGCGTTTGCTGTTGCGGACAGTTGTGGGTGGATAATTTTTTTTACAAAAAATTTAAACATTTTTCATTTTAATTTTAAAATTAAAATATTATAAATAAAATATATATCTTATGTTTTAATTTATATTCACCAAGAGTATCATTTTTATTTTTTATAAAAACTTTAAACCAAAACTATTCACTATAATTTTTTTTAAAAATAATATATATATATATATAATATACATATATAATAAAATAATATTTTAAAAAATCTAATAAAAATTTTCAAAATAAATTTTATTGAAATTATAACTTTCTAACCGATGTATCAGTCATACTCATACGAATCGCTTAATAACGATAGAAACTACAACTACCAACATCTGTAAATTCCAGTAATTGCTGCATTTCAACTAGTCACACCTTAAGATAGGATAAGTTTTTTTTACATGGACCCATAGTTGGTTAATTATCTCTATAGATAAGACCCACAAATCTGGTATTGTTGAGAGTTTTCAAATGAGGTTACTTTTATATACTAACTTTTAATTTGTGTTTGGTTATTTATATCTTGATAAATTTGGTTTGCTTTTTTTTGTTCAGCTAAATTTGGTTTGCTTGTTTTGTTCAGCTAAATTTGGTTGGGTCAGTTACACAAAAATGGTTTTTTATCATATAGTTTTAAAATGTATGAAAGCACTCTGGAGAAAAAGTTCAAATTTATTTTTTATATTTGAAAAGAAAAAATTTAAACTGTTTTTATAAAACTTTAGATGTTTTAGAACAAATAAATTGATAAATACAACATTATAATAAATTATTCCAAAAAATATGAAAAAGTTCAAAAATCTAAAAACTCTATTAAAGTCCGGTTAGACTTTACAATATATATGTCAAAAATATTTCCAGGTCAAACCGAGTTAGTAGGACTGATCTTAAAATTTTGGAAATTGTAGGTAATTTAGTAAAGATTTCAGTAAAAAGTTGTATAAATTTGAGATCTTATATCTATGTAATTTTTTTCAAAAAATTTAAAACTATAAATAAACATTTTATTTAGTTTTGCCTAAGATTAACCCTGCGAATTAGGCTAAAATATATACGGGATTATGAGATTTGAATCGAGCCAAATCGAGCTAATCCAATTAACATTTGACATCTGTAATCTAAAAATTATATTCAATCTTCAATGAATAAAATCTCTCTCTGTTCCATGTAGGGGCGTCCTTTGCAGATATGAAGACCCTAAACAAAAAAAAATTGGAAACCTATTTAATTGGAAATTCATTTTATTTTTAGTGTTTTTGTTAATATTTTTTTTTTGTTTGTAACTAACATATTAATAATAGACAGATTTTAATTTATTTTGACATTTATATATTTTTTTTACTTTACAAAACAGAAATTCAAAATTAATGATAAAATTTATAATGAAATTTTTAAAAATGTGAGCCTCTAAAAATAGGGGTCTAAGGGCATTTTTATCCAAGTTTTTTAAATGAGTCTCTTGCACTGTTTCGTGGGCCCCACTGACATGTGGGACCCGTGAACAGTGCAAGAGACGGTTTTAAAAACTCTTAAATAAGAACCGTCTCTTACACTGTTTACGGGTCTCACTGATACGTGTCGGCCCGCGATTGGTTTGATTTTTTTTTTTTTTGAAAAATCAGAAAAAGTAAAAAAAAAAAAAAAAAAAATAAGAATCCGTTTTAAGGGGCTGTGGGATAAAGATGCTCTAAGGTTCATGCTTAATGTGACTGTGCCAAGGAACTCCCTTGATTCCATGAGTATAACCGATTTCATAAAGCACGGTAAATCTTTATAATTTACTTTTTCGTTTATCAACTATTTTCACATTGTCACAAGTTATAACATAAAACCATGATTATTGCAGGGTTCTTAGGACAAAGTTCTTAGCATAATATAAAAATCGTTTTTTAACTTTAACTAAGAAAAAATTAAGAGACAGTTTCTAAATAAAATATTTAAGAACCGTCTATTAATTTCTTTTAATTAAAGTTAAAAGACAGTTCTTATTTTACGTTAAAAACTTTACCCTAAAAACTCCAATAATCATGTCCTACATAGCTAATAATTAAATTAAGTATGATCTATAATACACAGTGGAAAATGGTATGGGCATTTGAAAAAGCAGGAATATGTACGTCCCTTTCTTTTTTAGCTGTCCTCTTGGGTCGGACTTATCCCCATTCCCTACCATATTATTCTTACCACTTTCATATTCTTCCATTCTCATTTTCAACATTTTTGAATTTTCTCACCTTTATCTCAAAATTCAAGTCGTATACATGTGTCCTTCTATAAAATAAATAAATGTAATAGAATAAAAATTAATAATGAATATATAGAAAAATCCAAGATCACGACATCTTGTTCTTTACATATATTCGATTCTTACCCATGACACAGCTTGCAGTTTTAACCTTTTCCTTGATTTCTAGAAAGGAAAAAACTTAATTTTTGTTAACATTTCTGGATAACGTATTTAATTCGTTAAGCATAATTACGTTCATCTCTCTTTGTCTTTCTACTTGTGAAATTGTGATCATACACATGGATATATATCATTGACTAAGAACCAGAGATGTGTTGCTAAAATTGTGTTAATGTTTATGTCATATGGTAATGAGTTATGACTAAGAATTAAGAAACTAATGGTCAGTGACAATTTGAATTTTTTTTTTTTTTTAACACAGTGACAATTTGGATAGAAACATGAATTTTTACATCAGAATATACATCAACGATAAATTTATTAAGCAAGCAGATGTCAGAATCGTACATATCAAATGCAAACATGATAAAACGATGAAAACTATTGGCTCGAAAAAATAGAAGTAAATTACAAAAAAACGAAGCTGGCCAATTTAATAATAATCTCAAACGAGGAGCAAATGAGCTGCCACAACGAAAGAAAGTGCTACAACGTCATTTCTTACATTGAAAGCTCCTGAATCCGGGGAGGCCGTTGCCGGTGGCATGGGTCCCGGAGAAGGAGCAGATTCCATTGCCGGCATCGGTGGGGAAGCCATATCAGGGACTGATGCGGGGCTTGGGCCCATAGGAGTAGTTGATGGACTCATTGGGCTTGAAGATGGAGTCATTGGCGTCATAGGTGGTGGAGCTATGGACATTGGTGGTGGAGTCATCATTGGCATCGGAGAGCCTCCGCTAGGCATTGGTGGCATGGACATTGAGCTAGAAGGAGCCATCATGGGAGATTGAGCTAATGAAAAAGGAACTAAAGCCATAGACAATGCCAGCAAAAGGAGGGCTTCTGAAGAGGCCATGGTTATGTGTGTGTTCAATAGTGTGGTTTATGTAAAGTGATATATAGAGAGAGATATGTGAGTTGTAATAGAGTGGGAGAGAAAAGTGAAATGTTCTTTGTGCTGTTGGTGATATATAAATCTTACAGATTATTTGTTTTAAATTGTTGGACCGTTGGAAATATTGTGACACATATCAGTCGATGGATAAGTATGAGATGCTGATTTATTTTCCTCCACATACAATAAAAAAGAGGAAAATTCCAAAGTGAAATCTCTTTGTAGGTACAGAGAATAATCAATAGACATGAAAATATGGATATTATAAATTATAATGCCTTTATTTTTATTTTTTATATCTGTTATAATGAAACACCAATGCTATTCAGTATTCATGGGTTGGTTATAAAGGTTTTTTTGTAACTTTAAATTATTAGACCATCTTTAATATATTTTGTTATACTTATCTAAGAATTCTATAATGGAAGTGGAGTTTATTCTAATATGTTTCTTTATAATAGCAATTTCTAATTATAAAATGAAAAATAGAGATTTGATATTTCTTCTTCTATTTATAAAAGAAAAAATAACAATATTTATGCTAGAGGAATAAATAGAGGTGAATTGGAGTAGATTTGCCTCTAAATATTACTCCCTCTTCATCTCTTATTATTTCTTTTACAAAAAATATTACTCCCTCCGTTTTATTTTAATTATCGTTTTGGTTTTACGCACACATATTAATGAAACATATAATTTTGTATATTTCTAAAATAAAAACATAATTACTTATATATCTAACTATATTTCGACCAATAGAAAAATAAACTAGAAAATTTTCTTAACAAATTTTACATTGAAACTATAAAACGACACTTATTTGAAACGAAAATTTTTCTCTACACCGAAAATTAAATCGAAATGGAGAGAGTATTATAGAAGCAAATATAGAAAAAGTTGAAAATACTTTTAGAAATGTCATAAATGATGTTTGCTAGCCATTGATATGCTAGAATGATGTTCATTCCTTTTTTTGTGTTTGTCAAGACTATTATAAGTTATAACAAGAAAGATTTTGATTGGTAAATCATTAGTGTTATATTCCATATTATCCGATCAATAATTTTTATAAAAACATTTAAAAAGGTATTTACAAGATGCTAATGTTCTCCGGATACTCTTTGGTCAATGTTTTCAAATAATTTTTTTGGTAAAGCTATAAAAATTTAAAATAATTTATATATAATTAATTAATTTCGTTTAATAACATCAACGTTTTATTTTTATATCCAAAAATAAAATGTATATTTTAAATACTAAATTTTCAATTAAAATATATTTAACTTTTTAAAATAATAATATTTCATATTTAAAATATAATATAATATAAGTTATATAATTATATATGATTCAATATTTTTAATAACAAAAATGTAATTATATATATTTATATCTATATTATTTCGAAATAAATAAATTATATACTATATTATAACTTTTGTGATAATATCATAAGAAATTCTCTAGGATAGTTTCTTTTAGTTTATTTTCACAAAATAACACATAAGAAAGAAAATGATCAAAATATTTTATTAAAGAGGTAAATAAACACTTTTATCCATAGGGTTAACTAATTTAGACTTAAAGAGTGAAGTTTTGGGGTGGAGTTTCAAATTTTAAATAATAAAAAGTAAATATTAAAGACTTTAAAATAAAAATGAATTATTTTTGTTGTTTTTTTTAGAACTATTTTGGTAACAAAAACTTTAAAAAGTCTATTTGGAAGAATTACCATAATGTCATATATAAATCATTTACTGATATATCAATCACCTTATTAAATATATAAATAAAAATATACAGAAGAAACTTTGCAGCATATTGCTTCTACTAATCAATGCCAGGATATCATTACAAAATATAATATACTAGAAAAGGGATAAAATACCATTATGCTATGTTACAAAACAACAAACAAAAGGGACCATTAGTGTTGTATTTGGTCACACAGCCTAAGTAAGCTCCACGGCCTATATTATGTCCGCTCCCACTAACCGACATTTTTGATTGCCCCCATACTCTTTTATTTGTCTCTCACGAGTACTCTTTGGCTTATCATTTTCTATTTAACCACCCCTTTTACATTTTACCATCTAAGATTTATATAAAGTGATTTGATTTCGAATGGACGAGGATTGTTGATTTGTAACCATTTTTTGGATTTTTTTGTTGTTTGTTGTACACTTAGTTGGTTTATTTGAGGATTGAGGATTGTTGATTTGTAACCATTTTTGGATTTTTTTTGTTCACTTGTTCGAAGAGGGAGTTTTAATGGAGGTAGGTAGTGTTTAACATATAATTTGTACTAGTATTTTAAAAAATCATTTCTGATAATTAGTAGTACATTATCAAAGAGGGAGTTTTTTGAACTCTATATATTCGTTTGAGCCCACAAAACGTAGGTGTATAGGCTCAAATTAAATGGGCCTGTAGTCACATAAGTCTTTTATTTGAGCGAATAATAGAAAGATGAGCGGCCATTCAAAAGATAAATAAGCGGTCAGAGCGGGAACATTTTAAGGTACAAAAGACTCAAAAACAACGTCACAGGCTCCGCACGTGCCATCATCCCGCCCTTTCTCCATTTCCCCCAAATCTCAAATTCTCAATCCCTACCTTTCTCTCCCCACCAGATTCACATCACTTGACAATGTCTGAAGACCCGAGTCAACTCGGAAGCTCTACAGCCGCCGGAAGAGAGCTTATAGCTCTCGGACTCACCGATTCATACGGCGACGAGCTTCTCTACCACCAACAAGCCTCGGAGTTATGCCGTCACCTACTCCACCTTGGCCACTCCGAATCCGTTGCGCATCTTTCTACAAGGTGTACACACTTGCAAGCTTCTCCTGAGCTCGTGAAGTTTCTTTGCTCGATCCCTAACTCCCCTATCTCCCTCACCGAAGATGGCGAATTCGTGACTCTCTCGTGCGAGTTTCTCTCCGATCCGGCTAGTTTCGCGTCTAGTTTGGGTATCCCGGAGAACGATCTGTGTGAAAAGATTACGCGCTTTACGGATTCCATGTCGCCCAAGCATAAGCATATGAGAGGTAAATTTTCATTTTAATCGTTGTTTAGTAGTCACACTCACATAATGATACATTGAATCAACACTCAGAAAACGAGGAAGAGGATGAACTACAGCTCATGCCATTGCCGAAAAGAAGCAGAAACGATGAGAGCAATGTAAGTAATCTCTTAATAAAAGATGAAGTTCTCACAGTATAATTCAATTTCATAAATGGAGGATTGATTTATTGTGTGATTGAATTTGTTAATTTTAGGCGAGTTACAGAGCTAATGAGGTTACAACTATTGTGAATGGTTCCATGCTTGAGACTCTTAAAGCTTTCGAATCCCAAGCTTCGCTTATAAATTTAGGTGGAGAACTACTGGCATTTGACCAAAATCCTTGGTCTGGTAGTTGCGAGATGTTCACCGATGTTCCAGTGGATGTTGATCCTATGCATTATTTGGAGGAGAGCAAGCAAGATTCGCCATTTCCTGGAGAGGTGGGATATAGTAACCAACTTGAGATTGGAGATTTTCAAATCGTTGACAACCTAAGTTTAATCGAAGAAGAAGAAGATGAGGATAACAACGAGGATTTGTTACCTGAGGGGGAGATACAAACTCCCAATGTACAGTCTGAACCCATGCCATCAGAAAATGAGTTGAGATCAGTGTACATTGTGGAGGATACTGAAGATAAGCTTGCCTTGAGTTGTAACCCGTTAAAGCAAGAAGACCAGGCTGTAGAGATCTTCAGCACCCCTGTCAAAGAGATGCCGTTAAAGCCTTCTGCTACAACAGTTAATCAAGATAGTTCTTTGGTACAGAAAGCTCAGGATCTGTGCAAACCCTCTGGAAACACCAAAGCATATAGCTGTTCTCCTGAGAAAAAATACATCAGAAGAAGTAAAGCTACTCAGAAGTCAAAGCAGAATTGTAAACCTGTTCACCCTAAAGACCAGAAGGTAGACATTTCTTTTTCATCTAGAGTGAGGCCCTTGCGATTCCACTTTTTCTGAGAATACTTTTGCAACAGACTTTTAGCTTAATGCACTATTTTAATCATTCTCATATTTGTGGTATAGGATCAGTCAAAGCAGATAACATTTCCAGATTTTGATTCTTACACTGTTATAGAGGAAGAAGGCTCAGGTAAATATTTACTGACTATGTCATCTCATCTATAGTCCTCATTATGTTCAGAGTTGAAACAGCGTAGTTGGTTATTGGCTAATCATTGGTGAAACTGAACTATAGGTGGCTACGGGATTGTTTACAAGGCAAGGAGGAAAACTGATGGAAAAGACTTTGCCATTAAATGTATGTAAACAAAATGATATATTGCTAGATTTTGTCACTGCAGCACATTATTTTTGGTTTGAGACTGGTCTTATGTATTATTTTCACAGATCCACATGCTGGTGCTCAGAAACAATATATCAATAATGAAATCAGAACGCTCGAACGTTTTGGGTAAGTAACTAAGTATGATCTGGTTATGAACCTCCTATATACTTTTAACAATATCTAAAATTGCCTAATTGTTGGTTCACATAGGGGGAAAAACTTTATAATAAAATATGAAGGCTGTCTCAAGAACGGAGATTCCGATTGCATTATCCTTGAGCACGTTGAACATGACAGGCCTGATCTTTTGAAGAGAGAAATAGATGTGTATCAGCTACAGTTGTACGGCTACTGCATGTTCAAAGCTCTGTCAAGTCTTCATAAGCAGGTAATAACGATTTAGGACTAAAGTTTTTGAGCATTCATATTTCAATCACTCAACTAACCAATTCTATTGTTTTTATTCTGCAAATGTGAAGGGTGTTGTTCACAGGGATGTTAAGCCAGGCAACTTCCTTTTCTCTAGGAAGAGCAGAGAAGGTTATCTCATTGACTTTAACCTCGCCATGGTAAGCAATTCGATGTCACCCTTCTCTTATCAATACTTTTCTAGCAACAGCTATTGGTTAGTGTTTCATATAAAATAATTTGAGGTTACGAACCTGCTTAATGAATACTTAGGTTAGTGTCTAACAGAGGCACTTAAAAGCTTGGCTAACAAACAATTTTTTATGAACCCCCCGTCTGATATTAATCTCATTTTCGTTGTGGCTTCATTAGGATTTGCACCAGAAGCACAGGAGAGCCGGTAAACTTCTTTCCTCATGCATTTGTCTTTAGTTATGTAAACAAATGGAAACTAAAGCTATCTCTTATATGTTTTGTAGATAAATCAAAAGCAGCTACAGTTCTCCCAGCTGTCAGCAAGAGGCATCAGACATTGATTAACGCTCCTGACACAAAAAACCGAGTGACCAACAAATCTTCTCAGAAAACTCTAGCGCCCAATAGCCTGAAGAAAGCAGCGGGAAAGATAAGATCTCGGAATGACATGAACAGATGGGATAGATTCAACAGCCAAGGGGGAGAAGGATCTGGCTTAACTTCGGCCAAAGATGTGACCAGCACAAGGAACAACCCTTCAGGTGAAAAGAGGAGAGAGCCTTTGCCATGCCATGGAAGGAAAGAGCTTTTAAACTTTCTGCAGGAGACAATGTCTGGTCCAGTTCCAAACCATGAAGTATCATCCAAAGCTCCTATGTCTATGAGAAAACGTGTTGCTGCTCTTCCAGGGAACGATGAGGGGATTGTTTATCTGACCCCAATGCCGCTACGCTTTAACGGTCGGCCTGAAGCAGGTTCATTTCTTTTGTAATTGCTAACTTTTGTTTTGATCGGAGATAGTTTAAGCCGTAATAATTTTCTTGCTGACTTTACTAGGGGATGTAATTAAGAAGAAAGACGGTGCTTGCTCAGGAACCAAAGGCTTCCGTGCTCCAGAGGTACGTCAACTGTAACTATCTCTGACTTCCGCTAAAGTTTTGCTTATATGTCAGATAGCAAGTGGGTTTCCAAATTACTAGATAATACAAATATGAATATTGGGCACTGAGACTAAAGATGCAAGTCTGAGCACCTCACTAGAACATCTAGGATGTGAACGCTAATTATATGGGTCTATTCTTGGCTGAATTGGCTTGTGCAGGTTTGCTTAAGATCGTTGCACCAAGGACCTAAGATAGACGTGTGGTCTGCAGGAGTGACTTTATTATACCTAATGATAGGAAGAGCACCTTTCACTGGTGACCCTGAACAGTTAAGATTTGTACTTGACAGAATCTGCTACCACTTCGTTTTATTCTTTTCTTTTTTTTTGTTTTCTAGCCGTCTTACAACACCCTCGTGATTCTCACAGGAACATAAAGGATATTGCGCAACTACGAGGCAGTGAAGAATTATGGGAAGTTGCCAAGCTGCACAACCGTGAATCTTCTTTCCCGGAGGTAAGAACCGCATCTTATCACCCTTCTAGACTCCTCTATTCATCGGTTGCTGCATTTGTGTAGCATAGTATGGCTACACACATGGTCGTTCTGAAGTTTACAGAAAATTGTTCTCAAGATTGCGCCATTAAAGGCTTCTTATTAAGTCTAGAGAGAGAGAAGGTCGATATGTTCTGGCTATACACACGTTCTGTTCTTTTTTTTTTGTCAACTACCCATCTAACTAGACCAACTAACCAACTACCCATCGATATGTTCAGTTCTATTGCCGCAACCGCACTCCTATTTCCCGATGTATCTGAAATTTTATATTAGATTATCTGAGACAGTATATAGACAAATGACGATAGCTAGAAATGATGAGATGCGAATTGTTTTCTTTGTTTGCAGGAACTGTATGAGTCGAGGTACTTGAAAGGGATGGAGTTGAGAAAATGGTGCGAACTCAACACAAAACGCAGAGACTTCCTAGACGCTATTCCACGGTCGCTCCTGGACCTTGTTGATAAATGTTTGACCGTGAACCCAAGGCAACGAATCAGCGCAGAGGATGCTGTGAAGCACGAGTTCTTCCATTCAGTTCATGAAACTCTTAGAAAACAAAGGGTCCTTAAGCAGCAGCAAACGCAGTCGCAGCCTTCAGTTGTAACTGACGCAGTAGGCCAAACTCCACACTAAATTACATATGTAAAGTAAAATTAGCAACTAGACATCTATATTTTGAGTCTTCACTCCACAGTCCATATTTTACTGATTAGCCTCAATGTTCAGAGTCACGTTCCACAGAAATGTCAATTTCTTGGGATTTGTTTTTTCAGGGGCACAGAAACTGTGCTAGGAATATTTTTCAGCCCATTAGATATCAAAGATTCATTTTAAATAGACGAAAGGCATGCGTAATGTCCAATGTCTAATAGTTCAAGGCATATCTTGTCTATCCCAAGTGGGATGACTATCCATCCAAGTGCTTGCATTCTAATTTCAAGGCGGAGTGTTTGGTTGAGCTCAGAGTGGAGCAAAGTTCGCTTGTGAAGCTGTGGGAAGGAACTCTGTTTAAAATGTTTTTGAACTTGGAAACCTGAAGAAGATGCATCTAGGTTGCATTCTGACATTGCACAGAGCTCATGAATTTTCCAACTTTGAATCTTTCTAATGTCTCCATCACCATGCTTGAGAACCTATGGGAAGGTGTCGAGGTACATTGTTAGTGTTAAAGCACATACGATTGGCTTGCATCCCAAGGGGTAGTACTTTAACCTCTGTCATAACAATAACTCAAGACGTATATACCATGGTTTATACATACATACATGATGGTGTGAGATTATAATGTTAAACATGTATAGTTGGAAAAAGAACGATTATTTTGAGTGGCGAGGGATAAAGAAAAAGAGAGAGAGTAAGCTTGATTTTCAATTGGAGTCGATACAGTGTGGTGGCATCAATGTCCATGGAGGATCACTTGTCGACAGGAAGGGAATACTTGGTAGAGTTGGAGTTCAACAATTGCTTCAACTTGGATGGAGATGCAAGGGAACTTATCCTACGATCATACTTCAACTCGACGCATCACCTGGTGAAGAGTTCCTTCAAGTTCCTCCCTACAGGTTAGGTGTTTCATCTAAATTGGATGACAACGATGTGGAGTTTGAATTTTCCACCATTGACGGTTTATCTGACACCATATTGTTCCAGAGGATAAGAGGATTGTGGTTGTAAGTGCCTTCTAGATGAGCAAGAAGACAATGCTGGTAAGTGTTGAACCCTCTAATAACTTTAAATGATGGAAACATACATCCCAACGTCTATGTTACCAAAACTGTTTTTTTTTTTAGCAATGAACAAATCATAATTTGAGAAAACAAAACGTATATCACAAATTCACAAAGAGAATTTAACAACAACAACAAAAGTGTTGCAAATAATTTTTAAATAGCAAGACCCTCTTCATCAGCGACATCTGGATCAATGTTCCCATGACGTTTCCTACACTCACAGTAAAAAACAGTGACTACAACATAACTCACCACCACCTCTGCCCCATACATACACACAAGTTTCCACCCTTCCCACCCACCGTACACAACCACAGACCTCCACCACGACCCTGAGCTCGAGTCTACATCTAACTCCTTCGCCAGCTTCTCCATCCCATGACCAATGAAACTCGATAAAAACACAAACACACCCGCCAAAGCCAACCCCGTTATCCTCCTCCCTTTCATCAACGCCGTTCCTTCCTTAATCGCATCAAACCCGTATCTTTCTTCTACTACAGAGACCACAAGGCCAAGCCCTGTTACAGCCATTATGTAAACCTCAACGCCGAGACTGAGAACTGTGATGAGGTGACGCAGTGTAGGTGTGTAACCGAAGATAGCAGATAGAAACATGGGAACTGGTGAGTAGAGTAAGAGAAGACCATAGACAACAATGGAAGTTGCTGTTACTCGCATCCACGAGGACTTCACTGAAGCAAATGACGACTTAAGAGATGGGTTCAGGCCCTGGTGTGAGAAGGAAGTTGATGTGATGACTGTTATGGAGACGATACAGGAGAGGATGAAGGATGGGATGAAGTACCGAGACTTGAGACGGAGAAGAGAGACAGCGTCTTCTCTAGACTCTTCCCATATCTGTCTAGCTTCAAACCGTGTGTGGACAATGTTGGCTAGAGCTTCTAAGCGAAAGACATGGTTTTTAAGACGAAATGAGGTGAGAGTTAAGGAGAGACGCAATGCCGAGAGAGGGATGGCTATAAAGGCAAAGACTGGGAGTAAAATGTGTTTGTTTCTGAAGAGAATCATCAATGAATCAAGAAGTGTTGTGGTGATCCTTGTGGAAGAACCAGGTCGCTTTACTTCAATCATGATTCCTAAAGGCGCATAAGAATCTGCTTAAGCTTCAAAACGCTGTTGGGACAACTTAAAAGGTCAAAACTGAGTAGATGTTATGCTTCTAGAGAATGTGCCTGTAGAAAAGAAAGCTCAAAACTTTTAGCAACTCAGAGAAGACATACAAAGACAATGGCATCATCTTATATGAAAGAATGACACTTTTAGCGATTTTTAAGAAAAAACAGGAAACTGAAACAAGTTTTGGTTGAAACAACCCAAGTACAGAGATCATAATACATAGTTGACCGAATATAATACAAACCTTAATCAAATTAGAACTATGTTCCGTTTCCTAAACATCAATCTCAAAACAGAAGTAAAGTTCGATTCTGGATCTAAGAACTAGACGGATGAGGATCCTAACTCTTACAACAAAATAACAGAAACGATTTAGGTTTAAGATGGAGATTTGATTTGATTTGAGATGGAGACCAACATAAAAGATGCGACAAGGACCGATTGGTGTAAGACGAAAATCGAAGAAGATCTATCTGCTTGGCAGGATTATAATGATTCATTGAATTGAGAGACAGAACAAGTCAATAAGCATTGTGTTTTAACCACACTGTTACATGCAACTCGTAACTCTTTCTTCGATTTGTTTTGTATCCCAAATTATTATATTTGTCAAACAGATCCCAATTTTTTTTTTTTTTTGGTCAACTGGTAATTTATTAGAAGGTCTAAAGCCTAAAATTATTTTGGCAAAGCCCAATACATAAAAAATTAAAAGGCCAAGACATACGAGCTAACATTATACAAATTTTGTGGATCGTAAGCCCAAAAAAAACAAAAACCGTTGAGAAAGACAAGCGATACTTACAACCACATGTTCGATCGACACACGATCCCCCAACTTTATTTAGGATGCTATTAGATTTTACATGTTTGCATTAATCTCGATATTTATATGTTTTAGTCAATAACACCTCCAGTAGATGATCGGAAATGACAAGGTCGATGCTCTCCGAAATTTGATTCGATATCCTGAATAATTTTGAGTTTTTTGGACTACACCAACGCTTCTATCAAATATCATTAGGCTTTTCAAACCGACTAAGTAATATCTAATAATTAATTCGTTCAGACCAAAAAATAATAGTATATAAACTCATACTTTAATAATAATCTTTATACACTGTGTACTTATTCATTCAAAAGCACAATTTTATAAATTAACCTTAAAGATTTTGGTTAACACATACAATTGTATGCATAAGATATATTAAAATGATTTTTACAAAGATAACAAAACTACCGTTAGTTAATGATGTTAGTAAGATCTTCCGTTTTTACTGGTTACATGCATAACAAATAAATCATGACTATATGAAACCTACTTAGTCAAGTGCATTAATGTTTATATATTATAAAAATTGGATTTAGAATACTAGAAAATGTGAATTATGTAAACCAAATAAGATTATATTAGATTTTTAACAAGGTACAAGGTGTATATTTAAGTATGAATGTTAGAACGGTTTATGGTAGTGGAGTCTGACGTGAATTCTTATATGACAAATATAATTGTTAGCTGGAGAATTGTTTATAATATTTTGTAGTAATATAGTTATCTAATGTTAAAAAAATTAAAGTAGATTAATTTGAAATTGATCTTTGTTTCCACCGGTGATTAGTGATCTATGTTACATGGAAACATAAGCGGATACGTGGAAGCGGAAACATATGGAAGCGCAGAAACGAAATTTTTTAAAAAATTAGTTAGCGGATACGTGTTGAAAGCGTATATCCGCATATATATATTATATTAAAATAAAATAAATTTATATAAAATTTAAGACAATAAATTATATGATTTAAATTTAAAATAAATCATTTATTCATTTATAACAGTTTTGAAATAATTTCATATTAAAAGTGTGAAAATACACATAAATTAAGTTTTAAAAAGATTATATTAATATATTTTTAATACTTCATAACTTTGTTGACACAATATATTTGAATATATGCTATATCTTTAATAAAAATTTCAATGTATAAAAATAATTTATAGTTTTAGTTTTAATATTTGTATATTTCTATTCTCTCTATCCCATTACTATTATAATTTGGATTTTATATAAATCAAAACTATGATTTTATATTTTTATTAATTTATGACATTGTGTTTAAAGAAAAAAAATGAAAAAGTGTTTCAAAAATAGAATCGTAAGCTTCCAACGTGTTTTTAAAGAGAATATTTTAGAAGCATTTTGGAAACGAGATTCTGTAAGCTTCCACAAAGTTCCGATTTTGATTCCGATTCTGCTTCCGAAGCGGATGTCCGATGAAGCTTCCGTGCAACCTAGTTAGTGATTACTAGATTGTTTTTTGTGTGGAACAAAGTGATTACTAGATTATATCAATAAGTAATGTTGTTCTTTGTTAATTGAGTTGTGTTGTTGACATAGTATTATTACATACTTGAAATTTCACATTTATAACATAACAATGCTGTTGGATCAAGGACTACATAATAAATAGTTTGTTGGAAAATGGAAATAGAAATCAAGGACTATAAATAGTAACCTCAAATAGAAATTTCATTGAGACAATACCCTATAACTATGAATGTGTGTGTGTACAGAAAAACCATTTGCCTGTCTCCCATGGAAACAATTAACAACAATTTTCTTCTTCCACTAAAATCAACTCCTTCAAGCAGCCGACAAATTCCAGATCCATCACTGGTTTAGTATAGCGACTATGTGAACAAATTGAAACCAGATACATTAATGGGAATCATAGAGAGACTGAATCAATTTCTGCATCTATGGATGAAATCATTAACCAACCACGATTGGTTTTTCTAATTTCTCGGTTTACCTGAATGAAAGAAGAGCCAGAGGATTACAACACATAGCAGAAGAACAAGAGGAATGAAATGGATGACGTTCTCTGCAGATCTCAACAGAGACTTCTCTCTCTTCCCCGGTTGAGAACTCGGATCGTACCTTGGCAAAAGCAGCTCAACATCATCTTCCATAAACGTAACACTCTGAGATCGAGGCGGAGACGGTGACGGCGCTGGAATAAATGGATCAGAAACTCTTGAGCCACTCGCTGATCTACGCATCCTTCCTTCCTTAACGCAACTTGTGAAGTCAAAGGTCGAAACTTTATTCACACACTAACGTTATTTAAATACTGTCGTCACGTCACATTTGACCTGTAAGAAGTCAAAGCTCTTGTCTTTTTTTTTCTTTTACCAGTAACCGCCACAAGAGCAAGACCCATCTTTGAAATGGTGAAACCTTGTCGTGTCTCTCACTATGATCTCTCGTCTCTCTATCTCCGACATAAATTTGATTGCTTTATGACAATCACCGCAGATTCTCAGGTTCTTGAACACTTGTATCGGTGAACCTTCAGGGAGTTTTAAGCAGCCATAAGCAACAGCTAACTTCTCGCTATGCCATAACAAGAGCTTCTCCTTCTGCTCTTCCTCTACGTCGTGTAGAGCAAACTCTAGCTCCGGTTTGTATCCAGCCAGCTTCATCTTCTTCTCCAACTCCTTCAGTTTCTTGTGTATTGAGTCTAGCTCCGGGTGAATCCTATCGCTTGATCTGAAATGGTGAACCTTGTTTTGAATATCTATCCAACTATATCCAGGTACCTGAAACAATCAAGTGGATACATCATAAGAAGTGATAAAGAATTAATCTTTTTCAATGACCATACCTTCACAACGTTGCTCTGTTTCATTCTCTTGCGCACCCTTGCAACGTCTTCCCAAAGGTTTCTCGAAGCATAGATATTCGCAAGCTGTACATACCCAGCTGCATTACTCGGGTCAAGCTCAAGTAGTTTCTCAGCTGCGAGTTCACCCAACTCCACATTCTTGTGCACCCTACAAGCCCCCAAGAGCGTCCCAAAGACTGCAGCGTGTGGCTTAAACGGCATTGATCTTATCAGCTTCAACGCCTCCTCCAGCTTCCCAGCTCGACCCAAAAGATCAACCATACACGTGTAATGATCAGGCCTTGGTTCCACCCTGTAATCTCTCACCATTGAATCGAAATACTCCATGCCAATATCCACCAGTCCAGCATGATTACACGCCAGCAAAACCGCAACAAACGTTATCCAATCCGGTCTGGTCTTGTTAACCCTCATCTCATTGAACAAAGACAAAGCCTTTTCAGCTTTACCGTGCTGTGCGTAACCGGATATCATCGCATTCCACGCCACAACGTCTCTCATCTTCATCCCCTGAAAGAGTTTCCAAGCATCACCAAGTTCTCCACATTTGCAGTACATACTGATCAGAGACGTCAACGCGGTTATGTCATTACACAACGTAGAAGATTTGCATACTATCTGATGAACTTGCCTCCCAAACCGTAACGCAGATAACTCGCTGCATCCGAGCAGCACGCTACTCAGTCCAGACGAGTTAGGCCTAGTGCCTTCCTCTAGCATTTCTCTGAAAAGCTTCAATCCATCTTCTGCCCGAGAATTTTCGACATAACCAGAGATCATAGCGTTCCATGTTACGAGATTTCTCTTCACTGTCATGTCTTTAAACATTTCTTCAGCTAATTCAACCTTCTTGGCCTTCATGTACCCTGTGATCATCGCTGTCCACGCCACCACGCCTCTAACCGGAGCCTCTTTGAAGAAACGTGACGCCGTTTCCAAATTCCCACATTCAACGTAACCAGAGATCATAGCATTCCATGAAACCTCGTTCTTCTCCTTCATAGCATAGAACAATTCCCGCGCTTTTTCCATCTCCCTTCTCCTAGCGTACCCTGTGATCATCGTGTTCCATGACGCAGTGTCCTTAAACGGAACCTTATCGAAGAAGCTATGAGCTTTCTCGAAGTTTCCGTTGCGAACGTAGCAAGATAACATGATGTTGTAGGAGAAAGTATCTGGTTCAGGTATTTCGTCGAACAGCTTGTGTGCTTCCTTAATTCTACTTGGATCTTTACAAAACCCGACGAGCAGAGAGTTCCATGTGACAGTGTTCTTAGCTCTCATTCCGTGAAACACTCTGAGAGCTCCATCTATATCTCCAGAACGTACACAACTTGCAATAATCTTGTTCAACGGGAAGATCTGGTGTTGATCAGAAGAAGGTTTAGTCGATGGCTCTGGCGATGGATGAGAGGAAGAGGAACATGATCCCACCAAAATGGCAGCTGGGTTTCCAATGGAACGAGAAAAGATTCGAACTTTCCATGGCTGATGAATGTTGAAGCGAGAAAGCATTTCTCAGGGTTTATGACATATAACAGGACAAACTAATCGAAACTTTTGAACCTTATTAATAATACCTCCTTTCGATTTAATTGTTGAAAAGTTTTCGTTCAAAATAAATGATATTTTAAAGTTTGCAAAATTTATTAATAAAATTCTTTATTTTATTTTTTTACTCCCTCTGTTTCGCAAAGATCGTCATTTTGAAGTTTTATTTTTGTTTCATAAAGAGTGTCGTTTTCAATTTTCAATGCAATTTATTAATATTTTTAACTTAATATTTATGGTAAAATGCATTGGTTTTATAAATATTTTTATTTATCTAAACCACTATTGATTGAATAACTCTCATTATTAAGAACATTAATGCATTCTAATCACTTTCTTAATATGTGTAAAAATTATCAAAATGACATTCTTCAAAAAACAGAGAGAATATTAATTAAAATATGGTTATGTGTATAAATAATTATATTTTTATTTTAAAAATATACAAAATAATATATTTTCTTAATATATGTACATTAACTTAGAATTACAATTAAAATAAGAGAGAGAGTATTTGGCTAGGACAGATTTTGTAACAACTAACATGATCATAAATAACAAAACAACGACTTAAGTGGTAAACTAAAAGAGAGTGTAATGTTTCAAAAGTAAAAAAAAAAAAAAGTCAGACGTAAGTTTGCAGAAAATCTAAAAACTGAGAACTAAAAATTTACAAATGACAACAACAGACTGGTAAACAGTAAACCCTCGCATGAAACTCCTTCAGTCTTTATTTCAACGGAGGAGGAAAACTGAAGGAGACCTCCGCACGAGTTCATGGATGGATCTTTACTTGCCCCCAAGAGATGGGAACTGAGCAGTATCCGCAATGGCAGGCGCAGGTTCACTACGGTTACCACTAAATCCACCACTTGAAACACGACCTCCACGGTCACGACCACCACGCCCACGGCCACCACGACCTCCTCGGTGGTAGTTCTCACCCTCTGCTGGTTTTAGAAACTCATTGATGCTCACAGCCTGTAAATTACAAAACACATCCATAAGGAAATTTATTTGACTGTTTGATTCGGACAACAGTGTAAAACCTTCTTAGCCTTCTCTTCTTTGTCATCTTTGCGTTTGTCCTTATCAGAACCCTAGGAAATAGATCAAAAGCAAGGTTAAGACTGCTTCTAGTAGAAAATGAAGAAACAAGAGAGGGAGGTAATATGTCTTTACCAACTTGATGAAGATTTCATCGTTAGACTTCTTCTTGTTTGAGAGTTGTTTCATTGATTCAAACACTTTAGTATCAACTTTCCTCTCAGAGGTGTTCTGAGATTGAAGGGCCTTTCTCTTCTCCTCAAGTATTTTCTCATACTCATCCAGGGTCATTTCCTACCAAAACACAAACCAGTAAGCAATCAATACCAATAAAAAGCCAAAGACAAGTTAAGTTGTGTTCCATGTCCTATTAAGACCTAGTGGTGTAATTGTAAAATACAACCTAAGATCTCTCTTAAATTCCTCTGCTTACCTTAACCTCAGGCTCTTTCTGCTCCTCCATTTCAGCAGTGGTCTCCTTGTTAGCATCATCACCAGCAGCAGGCTTCTCCACAGCATCCTTCTCAGTCTCAACCCCAGCTAGTTCTTCAGTCTCGCTAAAGAGAGAGAGACAAAGAGTTTTTGTAAGTCCAGAATCCAAATACCCCATCACTATCACATTAAACAACTGTTTAATCAATGACAAATGCTTAGTTGCTTACACAGCAAGAACTTCTTCTCCTGGTGTTCCCCAGTTTCCACGACCAGCTCCTTCACGTTTGAAGTCACCCCTAACCAAAACATAAACTTAAGCTTATGAGATTGATTCAAATATTTCGACGGCGGAATATTTAACAAACAACAACAAAAACTGAATGAGATTAAGACAGAGACCCTCTGCCAGTTCCACTACGACGCTCAAATGCCCTTCGAGGACGTTCACCTTCACCAGCTTCGCCACGTCGACCACCACGTGGAGGACCTCCATATCCTCCACCACCACCACCACGTCTCTCATAGGAAGGCTTAGAAACGTCTCCTTCCTCAGAGGGCTTACTGTATCCCCCTGAATATCCATTGTTACCTCCGGGGCCATCACGGTTGTAACCACCACGACCAAGGCTAAATCCACCACCACGTCCACCGCCACGTGGAGTATCACTCCTAGCCTCTCTCACTAATCAAGAACATAAACGAAACAATCAGATACCAAATACAAAAACTCCAAACAGATTAGATGTAATTTGCTTAATCGAGAGTTAAGTGAATCACACCAGCTTGAGAAGGAGGAGGCTGCTTCGACGGAGGAGGTGACTTAGCAGGCAAGCCTGAAACAGGTGCAGACTTCTTGGACTTATCAGCAGCGATGGATACGGCGAGCTGGCTTGGATCCTCAGCGTCGTCATCCAACAGATCAAAAGGGTTCAAAGTTGCCATTTCTTAAAATCAATACACAAAAGCTATTACAATACTATCACACAGACACAAACACAACTAGTAACAACTAACTGAAGCCATGGATTAACAGATCTAAAGAAGAAGACAAAAGGTCGGAACGAAGGAGACGAGCGATAATGGAGTATTAGGATAGGAACTGTGACCGAAAAGCCAAAACCTAATCACTAGATATGATGTTTATTCTGATACCAAACAAACAAAAAAGAACTCACATTGTTCAGGCATATGTTATTTATTTTATGGCCCATTTTGGTATTATTTGTTTCTTTGGCCCATTTTAAAATATTTTGCAACTATTTAACATGAAAAATAGTTATATGTGATAATGTTTATACTGAAAACATGATACATTAACCTAAATTCTAAAACCAAATATGATTGATATAGTTACAAGTAAGGTACGCAAATAAACTGAATCTGAAACTCAAACCAAATCCGACCTGATAAAAATGAATCTGAACCTAACTGAATTCGACATAAATACTAAATAGATTTTGCTTTATAGTATTTTGGGTTATGAATTTTTCGAATTAAAATCAAACCCAAATAGATATCTAAAAAACTAAAAAATTCAAAATTCCAAAGATACTATACTAAACACGAATTCAATTCCGAATAAGTATTCAAAGTACTCTAAGATTTCATTCTTTTTTTTTTAAGTAGTATATTTGGTTTAATAAACTTTCATATATTTAGTTTAATTAACTCATATATTTAGTTTAATAAACTTTCATATTTGGTACTCTTCCTTCTTCTATATATATAGACGAGTTTATCGGGTTCAATGTGTTTTTATTTTGAGTTTACAGATATGTTGTATGTACACATAGTTTTTGAATTTTGTTCTCCAATTTTATGATGAGCGTTTCTCATTTTTATTTCAATTTATTTTTATTTTTACTTTCTGTTTCACTTGATCTTTAATTAGTTTTTGAGTTTAACTAAGTACAAAATATTATTTTGTAACTGAATACATAACTAAGATCCGCAATTATATTGAGTTCAACCGGTTTTTGAATATGTTACTAAACCCAAACTGAATCAGACTAAATCTAAACTGAATCGAAACCAATTTTTTATAAAATCTGAATGGTGTTGAGTTTCAAAACCAAAAACCAGATTAAGCTTAAACTGAAATCTGATTAGTCCCCGAATATCCAACTCTAGTTACAAATGGGAAGGAAAATAAAATAATAAGAACAAGTTTTGAATTATGAAAACAATTAGTTACCATAAATTACATATTAGATTTACTAAACTAACAATATATCAGTAATAACTAATAACAGAACATAAGGGCATCCGCAACCGTGTTACTTCCATTGGAGTCCTTAGGTTTTTTTTTTTTTAATTTTTCTTTTTTAGATTTTTTTTTAAAAAAAACAATAAAAATAATAATCAACCAATCGCGGGCCGCCACGTGTCGCAAATAGTGTAAGAATCGATCCTTATTTAAAGATTTTAAGGATCAAATTCTTAAGTTTTTATGGGGTCTACTAATTATTTAATTATTTTTCTGATAAGGACTTCCCCTTAAAGACCCCCATTGCGGGTGCTCTAACAAAAATTGTTAGTGCATCCCTCAAAAAGTACTTTGTTGGATTCCTATTATTTACTAAGTGACCTTTCTACTATAACACGGTTTAGCTTGATGTTTTGATATGTCTAGTGGCTACCCATATTTTTGTTAACATTCAAAATATACAATGATAATACCCTCATTTAAAAAAAAATTGTTTCCATGCAACGACATTTTTTTCTTATCTTCACGCCTTTGTAGAAGAAATTAAACAACGCCAAAAGTCTTACATTACACAACTTTTATCATCGGCCAATGGAGACTACTAATAGACAAAATAAATAACTTTTCCCATCCAAACAATAAATAATAATAGCTTGATTAATGAATATTATAAAAATAAAAAAATATTTTTAAAAGTAGGAACAAAAATTCAGAGGTCATGACGACGGACTAGGCAAAACATCTCCGTTATAGACAATACTATCACGGTTGAGTCTGAAAGAGTTTCCAGTGTACAAAACCTTGACGTTAGACCGTTGCTCATCCAACAGCTTCCTTAAACTCCTTTTCGCATTTGCCCGAAACGGACAGTTCGAAGCCAAAAACCCGTCGACCAAGTGCAAGTACGCCTCCAGGTCATGACAGCACGCCACGTCAGCGTTAGGTTTCAAGTACGGAGACATCTTCATGTCCACGCGCAGCTCAGCTCCCACGTGCGAGTAAGCCCATGGATTGTTCCTCTCCACCATCTCCATTATACGATTCTGCCCCTGCTTGTTATTCTCTTTATCTGAGAATATCCCAGGAACTTTCGTCACCACGTCCTGGCTGTTCACGACGCGGAGGACCTTCACTCCCTTGGATTCTAGCCGGTCAGCGAACTCTCTGTTCCCTACACGAGGCCCGCCGAACGAAAAAACTGAGACTGGAGGCGCGTTGGGGACACGCTCGGCGATATCGTCGGCTGCGAGGAGAGCAATGGCGGCACCGAGGCTGTGTCCGGTGACACTTATGCTCAGCTCTTCTTCGGCGTAGAGATCAACAAGCCGGCTGATCTCTCCGACCAATGACTCGGCTAGACTCGGCGCGTGTTTGCTAGCCGTCGTGTAGAGGCTGTTGAACCCGCATTCAACTTTAGGACGGGTCGGGTCGGATGGATCGGGTTTTGGTTCAGGCATGGAAACCAGATTCGGTCTGAAATTCTCTGACCACTCGAGCAACGTGGCGGTTCCACGTAGCGCGACGACGATCTCTCTCCTCCCCATCCGTCGGATCTCCCTTGGATCATCACAGACGGCCACGTACCCAACCCAGCTCGTCTGTTTAGTCATCCACCTCAGATCAGGTGCCACGTCATCGATCCATTTAGGTAAATGAACTGATGACGTGGCGTAAAGACTCTTCGTCACTTTAAACGATCCATCAGGTAACGCGATGTCTCTCAGCGAGCCTTCCGGGTCGGAGTGAAACGCGTGATAAGCCGCTTGAACAAACTCTCCGTAACGGACAAGCTCTCGTCGGAGATTCTCGTCTAGAGGATCAAGCAACCCGACCCAGTTATTCGACCCGTGTAGCTCCCGCCATTTAGACCCGAGTTTACTCTTGGGCGAACGCTCCTCCGATGATTTTGAGAGAAGTCTTTGAAGCCGCTTTAGATGCTTCGGAGACATTTCTTCGACGGCAGCCTTCATCTGAGGCCAGATTCTCGCCAAATTCAAACCTCCTAGTAACGTCGACGTCTTAACTTGGCGAGAAGATACATTACTGTGGAGATTTTCTGTAGAGGTTGAGGAGGTTTTAAGAACGTTCTCAAGGTTTCTGAGATGTTCTCTATTTGTTTTCTTTGCCGTAGAAACGGAGAGTGGCTTTGTTGGGATCAGCGTCGAGGTTTCGGTGCTGCATGTAAAATGTCTACGTGGTGCATGGAATAAGTCGGTGTTAGGCGTAAGTATCTGCATGAGCGATTGTGGAAAGAGAGAGAGAGAGGGCTCAGGTTATTTATGTTGAATGCTAAGAAAGTATGATCAAGTATTTAAACGCAAATGTTGATGGTGGCTGTTTCGATTTGTATTTGAATTTTATTACTATTTTGACCCTCCTTTGTTTGACTTGACTTTGTTTTTATTTGATTTGTTTCCATCCTTTCTGTTTTAAAGAATATTGAAATTGTTTAGGACCAGTATTGGCTGGCTATTTTCTAGGAATTTTTGGACTGTTTCCATTACAAGTTTTTAAGGGATCCGTGTGTTTTCAAGAAAAGTCTTGCTATTATTCCTTGTACAGCAAATGATGCAATATATAAATTAGAAATGTTCCTATGATGACCAGGGGTAGGGGCATGGGTTCATGAAATGTTGGAGGCCACACACATTTTAGAAATATTATAAAGTAGGGTGCAAAAAGTATATTTTTCCAGTGTACCCTTTAAATGTATCTATTAAATATATATATATGTAACTTTTTACTAACCATTACAGTTGTAAATGTTAATAATTGCAACTCTTTACTAGCCAATACAACTCTTCATTCTTTATATAAAAAAATGTACACATTAACAAATAAAAACAAAAAATAAAAAATTAATTGTTAGTTGAGAGAGAGAAAGAAAGGGTGCACTTTTTCACACACTTTTAAAAAAATTTGAAGGAAACACCCTTTTATATGTCTCCTTATCATTATCAAAAGGGTGCGAACATATCGTCACCAAAAATGTGTGAACGTGTCATCACCAAAGAGGTGCAAACGAATCGTCACCCAAAGAGTGTGAATGTATCATGACCGAAGAGGTTTGAATGGAGTCATCCAAGGGGTGCGAACATGTCGTGGCCGAAGAGGTGCGAACATGTCATGGCCGAAGAGGTGCAAACATTTCATGTTCGAAAAGGTGTGAATGTACCATGCCTGAAGGGGTGCAAACAAATCATGTCAAAAAGGTGTTAACGTATCATGAACAAAGAGGTATAACGTCTTGTGTACGAAGAAGTGTGAACATATTATCACCAACATACATATTCTGACAGAAAAGGTCTGAACGGATCATCACCAAATGGGTGCAAACATATCGTCATCGAAAGGGTTCAAACAAGTCATTACCGAATAGGTATAAACGAGTCGTCACCTAAGGAGTGCGAACATGTCGTGACTAAAGAGGTGTGAATGGATCATCACCCAAAGAATGTGAACATGTTGTGGCTGAAGATGTGCGAACATGTCGTGGCCGAAGAGGTACAAACATTTAGTGTCCAAAAAAGTGTGGATATACCATGCCTAAAGGGGTGCAAACGTGTCATGTCCAAAGTGGTGTGAACATATCGTGTACAAAGATGTGTGACATATTATGTACGAAGATGTGTGTATGTATTATCATCAAGAAGGTGCAAATGTATCATTGTCGAAAAGGTGTAAATGTGTCATCACCAAAGAGGTGCAAATTGTTGTCACCGAAAGCATGAGAATGCATCATCACCAAAGATGTGCAAACATAATATCATAGAAAGAGTATGGTTGTAATATTATCGAAAGTGTGAAAATATAGAGTTAGTAAAGTTACCAAAATGTACAAACATAATATTACAAAAATGGGGCAACTGTAATGTCACTAAAAGAGTATAAATTGATAAAATTATTGTATGGACTAAAGCAAGAAACTAAAAATTAGTATCATTAAATATTTGATGTGGTTGTTTTATCAAGTGTAGTCATTATTTTAACCCCATTCTTTTTTGTGATTATTTTTTCATGAAAAAATCATAACAAATTTGTGGCTATTTTAAAAAGAAATGACAAAATAATTTGTGACTAAATCATGACAAAAATACATTTTATCAGTTAACCATGATTTTAGTCAAATTTTATTTCGTAACTACTTTGTCACAAAATAGTGACTAAAATCGTATCTATTTATAGTCATGTTTTTATTGGTGACTATTTTGTGGCTACATATCCATAATTTTGATATGAATAATTACATTTTTATTTTGGACATTTTCGTGACTATTGTGATTAATTTCAAAATAAACACAAATTAATTGTGACTATTTTGTGGCTATTGTCAAAAAATTTAATAGTGAGAGTTAATCAGATTGGTATATCATTAGATTAATAGTTTTACAGATTTCTTTTGTCAGTTTATTACTTAAGTTTTCAATGATATTTAAGCGTTATTATTATTTTTGAAAAATAAAACTTTTGAAGTAAACTAAAATTAAACTTATAAACGTTGAAGGTAAAAAAAAATGATAATGCAAATTATTCCAAAATGTGCTATTTTACAATAACTGTTTTTTTTTTGTCGTTTTGATGGACGCGTTAAATTTGAAATAGTATTTAAGTTATGTCTTTCAACAATATATAAATAGAATATCTAAAAAATAAGACAATTAAAAAACTATGAAGACACTTGTCATCTTTATAAATCACTAGTCTTGTTAAAAAATAAATCTAAATGATAAAAACTAAATAGACTAAAAATAATAATATTTTATTATTCAAATCTTCATTTGAGCATTTCCATCGTTGAGGTTGCCCTTATATTAGCTTATTTAGATGGAATAAATCAGTTTTGGTCTATTATGCCGTCTTCCTAGATGCTAGGATGTCTGGACTGTGTCCTGTAAAAGGTACAATCCGTTTAGGACATAAAACATGAACCGTTGTTTAAAAGTTAACATGACACCGTATATAAGTATGTACGGATATGTTCTAATAAATTAATCCCACCATCTATCAATTTGTAGACCGCCTTTCCCATTTCCTAATAATTTTTAGTTGAATTTGTTTATGATCATGTAGTCTATCGTACCATTCTTGTAACTACTATTTAATAGAGTTTTTCTAAAAAACAAAGAAGTCAAAACACCGCGTAGGATATATATGATATGAACTTTTGACGAACTAAAAGGACTAGCTTTTGATTGTGTCACAGAGTTGGTCAAGTAATACAATTTATAATTTATTTTTGTACCACCGGTCGTCGTTATGTACGAACTAGGTTTGTTTTTAATACTAAAAGAATAAAGAAAAACAACAGTTTAGGTGTGAAAGTGAAACTCCCTTCGTGGACATCCAATGAAGAAAGGTGTGAAAATTAAAAAGTTATGGTTTCAAGACTAATGCATTTCAAACAAGTATGTCAGACATATTTAGAACAATATTTATTGACAACGTAGTTCTGTTTGGTGACAGGATCAAACAATTGTACATGTCTTTATTTCTGTAAAAGAAATATCTATTAACTGAAAGTTATGGTTTTTCAATATATTTGAAATCATAATGAATGTTTTTAATTAGAGTATTTTAATGTATGTCTTTTATCCTAAAAATATATTTGAAATATCGACTAATGCAAAAATATATTTGTATTTTTTTGTGATCGTTGTAAAATACTAACAACCGTTACCAACCTCAAAAACTATGTTTGTGGATGATATTGGGGAAATCAGTCATACCCTAAAAGACAACATGTTAGTCGGAGCAGACTAAAATCAAAAATTAAGAAATCGTGTACTTTTGTCTAACGACTCTAACAATACAAATGTTTGAAAGAAACAACAAATTTCGTGAAGTCTTTCTTACATTATTTGTTACAACATATTGCAAACGTATATAAGTGACGTCTTTGGTCCAAACTGAACAACCTTTCAACATACAAGAACTTTCAACGTCATAAACCTACGATTTGCGGTACTTTGTGTATATATTTCTAAACTTTGAATCCTAACATGGATATCATCAACAGACAACAACGAAGTATCTTTCCAAAATCTCTCACTATATAATCATATCAGTATGTTAAATAAATAATTTCTCAAAAAAAAAGAAAAAAACGTTGAATCCTATACACCAGCGTTAATGTATAAATATTATTACTTTTTAAAGTGCAACCATTATATAATGCAATTGTTCATCTACAAATGTGAAATGCTAAACACTGCTATCACAACTCATCTTAGAGTTGCATCGACTACATATTTTTGAAAATTAAGGTATTTGTGGATCCACTATATTAGCTATTAGTTACATAAATCAAGATCTTGTACGCGTCAGTGATTTATACAAATACCAAATGCATATAGGTCTTTATTCCCATGTATTTCTTCATGGTACTCATTCAATATATAAAAATACCGGACGTAAGCAATATTTCCCAACAAACAAATCTGAAGTAATCTAAAATCATATTTGAAGTTTTCAAATCACATGTTAGACATTTTATATATACACTCACCTTTGCAGAATGTATTCCGAATGAATCTAAAATGTGAAAAACAGAGTATTAAACGTAAAATCATCACTATCTCCGATCTCTTAACCGGAGTTCTTAACAAATTCGAAAAAAAAACTGCCTCTTTTTTCTCCACGTTTCTTTATACTCTGTTTCCATTCCATGTATCACATGCACCAGAAGGATTGGCTGGTTTATGACAGCCGTGGTCGACCATGATAACTCGCACGACGGCATAGGCGGGACATCAGCATAATTTTATAGAAAACCCATCACCAGGAGCTCCCGGACGGAGTCGAAGGTCATGGCTAAGAAAAGGTTTTGGGATGACGGGGTACTGAATCGTTCCGCAGCCACGTTCCAAACAGATGGGAATGCAATGGGACATTAATTCAACCATCAGGAAAAGACAGAGATGTCTTCACCAAATTAGGAATGTCCACAAACACCGATCTTACTCTTTAGAATGATCAAAACATTAGACAAAGAGAGGCACTCACAAAAACCTGCAGAGGTAAGAAATGAGAGGACAATTTGGTCTAAGGAAGATGCTGTGAAACGAAGTCAAATACGGCAAAAAACATAACAAGGATGAAAAACAAACTTAAGTATTGAGTACTAGTCTTTCTTAATCATGGAAGGTGAGGAGGAAACAAACAAGTAAAATAAGCAAGAAACAGATAATAGGTGGACTAATGAAGTTGCACTAAGCTTGGAACATATGAGCAAACAAATGCATCACAAAGTCTGTATGCACATTCTCTGACATCTGCTTCTTTAAAGGATCCATCAACTCCAATGATGTAAGCTACTTCGCGAGTGGGGTTTTGTATATCTGTGTCTTTATCAAAAAACACGGTGATTTTCTTCTCCTCGTCAATGAAGAAACTTGCGGATACCGGAAACTGCCACTGAGGGTGAATGAGTTGTTTGATATTCGCGGATAGGAACACCTTGTTGTTCCAAGACACGCCGTTAGGCTCATCAATCTTAGTGGAAATCCAGATCTCCAACGTCAAAATATCTCAGGGCTGGAATAAACCACAAGCTGATCTTATCTAACACTAGATAGACTCACAGTATCTTGAGGATAAGCCTCAAACGGTAGAGTCAAAGGGGACCAGAATGTCTCTCTTGTGAAATCAAAACAGACTAAGAAACTATTATTGTCATCATAAGCAAACCAGTAGGTATTTCCCTTTAAAGATAGGCCACGTTCACCATATCCTATCATCCAGTCTCGAGGAAGGAGATCAAGAATCCTCCATGAATCAGAACTGAATTTGTAGATTTTGAACTCAACAAACATAGTGGGAAAATCACTAAATCTCAAGATTTTGTGGGTTTCCGCTAATAAGAAAACAATACGGAAGTTATTTCACACATCTCATTATTCATGCAACTATTTTACTTAGATTAAAACACTACAATAATTTGTATAGTTTATTAATATGATGTTATTGTTTCTGGCCCTGATTTTATAATATGTCCCCTAGTCCAGTGGTATAAGCAGTTTTGTTGATTACCCAATATCCCAAGTTTGATCCTTCACTTTTCCATTTCAGCCTTTTTTATAATTAGCTTATGGTCTTCTACAACTCCTGACCGGTACTGGCTATCAAGAAATTGTCAACAAGGTTGCTATTCTGCAGCTTTTTTATTTTTATTTTCTTTGAACATTAACTATACTGCAGCTTTTAGCATGTGATTATTTATGAATTGTGGAAGGAGTGAAACTCGTGCTTCCACCGCGGTTTGTCTCACTCGGAGCTGTCTACTTTGCGGAAGGTCTTCATTGTTATCTGAAATAGGTTCAGGGCCCTAAGCTAAAGAACTGTGGTAGCATTAGTGGAGATGATTTGCTTTCCTTTTGGTCTACGTTATTGAATCCTCTCTATATCTTCTGTTTCTGTTCAGTTGTCTATCAGCCCAATCTGACCATTCCCCATTTCTTCCATCTATTTTAATTTCCCCTTGCTTTGTCTTTCTTTTATTGTTCCTCTCTGTACTCTTTTGATTTTCCTTAAAAAAATTTAAATTAAAAGCCTTCCATAAAAATATCTAGCATAATTCTTTATGTTTTTTTTTTTGAACTTTTAAATCTTTTTATGTTGATGATGATGATAAATCCTTTTATGTTGAATCGTAAGATGTTGAGTTCGCTGACTGGAGAGTTGTGTGTTGTGGTTTCAACTTTCGGTTGCTGGAGATAGATTTCAGGTTTCAGTTTGTTGTTTTATTTGTATCATAACACGATGAATAATAAATTATAAAAGGTAATATGCATGAAAATAAATAATAAATAAAAAAATTTCAAAAATAATGAAAATAGATTTTGTTTTATTATTATCATAATATAATAGATAATATATAATAGCAAATATATTTTTATTTTCCGCCGACGTCATCATTTCTATAGGAAAAAAATGATATGTTCTAGTTGAGTCTATCACAATTTTGGAATCTAAAAGACAAGATCTTCTTTCATTTATAAGATCCGTCATCACTGTTTTAGCAAAATATGTATCCTTCTTCGATTCACCATTTTACACGCTTCTTTTTTTTTGAATAATGCATTCTTTCATATGTCTCTTTTTATTTTTAAACGACATACCCTTTCACATAATTTTTTTAACTTCTGATTTCTGAACATGGGCGAATCTAGAACAAAATTTTATTGGGTGCACTGTTGTTACAAAACCAAAAAAAAAGACACAAGAGAGGATCAAACTTAAAATTGTGGGTGCACAACACCAATTTTTACCATCTCATCCAACAAAGTTTTACTAATTCTATGAACAAAAACTTAGATATTAACAAAACTTTAATATGGGTGCACGTGCCCCCATTCCCACTACCCTAGCTATAACCCTGCTTTTGCACAACATGTCCTTTCACATGTATCTATTAGAGCATCTCCAATGGAAAATCCTTAAGGAAGATCCTTAGCGAAAAAATAATTAAATAATTAGTGAATCCCATCAAAACTTAAGAATTCGATCCTTAAAATTTTTAAATAAGAATCGATCCTTGCACTATTTGCAACACGTAGCGGCACACGATTGGTTGATATTTTTTAATTTTTTTTAATCTGAAAAAAAAATAATAAAAAAAAAAAGTTAAGAACTCCAAAATGGAGTCCATCATTGTGGATGCTCTAAATTTCTGAACGACCTATCCTTTTGCATTCCTCTTTAATTCTTTGAACAACGCCATTTTATTTAATTGATACATTGAAGTGTTTAGTTACCTTAATTCTTCATACACACCACTATCATTGTCTATGTAATATCAAACATGTTTTTGTTCTTTGTTGATGTCATCATTTTTGTAGGACAAAACATTAATCCAACGTTTTATCATAGTTTATTATTGGTTTGGTTTGTTATTAGCTTATCATTTTTACCTATATTAGCATCATACCAAACCGGTTTGATAAATAATAGTTATATGAAGAACTCCATAAATGAACATACAAACATTCTTCTTTAAATATATGTGAACATACGCAAATTTTCATTGAATATATGTGATTTTTATTAAATATATGTGATTCTTCACATAGTGTTTTTTAGTTATATAGATATAATATATTGTAAGGAGAAGAGTCATATTTGTTCATAACAAGAATATTTTTAGAAAGAGAGAGTACAAATATTTTAGAGATAGAATCAAAACTTTGAGGAATCAACAAAAAGATACTTTAACAGTGATAACAAAAAGATACTTTAACAGTGATAAGTAATTGATTTCTATATGAGATTTTTTCCCAACTCTTCCATTTGTTTCCTAGTCACAAAACCATGCTAACGTATGTGTTCGGTTTACACGCTTCCGAATTTAGAAATCTTACAATAGTATGAGAATAAAAGAGACAAATGTGTCGTGAGAGATCTCTTAATTCCTCATACACACACCATCATTTTCAAATTAGTGAGATTTCTAGATTTTACCGTCATATATTTATTTTATAATCTTCATCATTGTTTGGTAGAAATATTTATATTTGCATTTTTGTTATCTCCAGTCTCACAGTTGATATGGTATAACTTTGATCTCCCTTGCATCAAAACATCAAACTGGTTTGTTGCCTCCTCTTGTGGATTGGTTTGTTATTAGCTTATGATCGGTTTACGTCCATGTTAAGCAGCATACCAAACTGGTTTGATTAACCAATAGTTATATAAATAACTCTATAAGGAACATACACAGAATTCATTGTTGAATATATATTTTGTTGAATATATATGAACATACTCAACTTTTCATTGAATATATATGATTCATCATTGAACATATGTGACTCCTTAGATAATATCTCTTAGTTGTCTGTAGATATGAGACATTGCAAAGAGATGAAGTCATATTTATTCATAGCAAAAATATTTTTAGAAAAACAAAAAACTTCGAAGAATCAACAAAAGGACATTAAAATGGTGACAAGTGGTTGATTTTCATCACTGATTTTTTTTCAGACTTGTATTTGTTTCCTAATCTTATTAAGTCATGTTTATCTCTAAA
The DNA here is from genome assembly GCA_012274485.2 of Sinapis alba. Classification (NCBI taxonomy): domain Eukaryota; kingdom Viridiplantae; phylum Streptophyta; class Magnoliopsida; order Brassicales; family Brassicaceae; genus Sinapis; species Sinapis alba. The sequence continues at coordinate 41,772 of MU106806.1, read as the reverse complement.
CCATGATAAGATATGTATTCAGTTTTCTAGTATAATATAATAATAATTATAAAAGGATATAAATAGGAAAATATAATTAAAATTATATAGGAAAATCAGTTTTTTCTTTTATTACTTATAATACAAGATAATAATTAATTTACAAAAGGAAAAATATAGTATACATGTTTTAAAATATTTAAATGGTTTGTTTTTATTTTATTACTATCATAATATAATAGGTATAAAATTTGTAGTATATAGGAAAATAAGTTTTTTTAATTACTATTATAATACAGTGGACTAATTAATTACAAGGTACGTTCATGTAAAGGAAACAAATACAGTAAAATACAAAGTCAAATGGAAAGAATCTCAGAGAAGAAAGACCAAAAAGAAACATTGAATTTGGCGTGGTCATACTGTCTTTAAGTTCATTCTCATCATATGTATCTCTATCTTCTTGTTCAAACACATCCTACTCTCTCCCATCAGGTCTTTACTTTCTCTCCGCAGCTTCTCATATTACTCTAGCTTTCTCTCATATTGTCTAAAATGTTGATAATATCTTTTATATTTGAATTTTCATCTCTTAGATCTTGATTTCTCGTTGTCTCAGTCTTTGATTCGAAGATTGCCTTCTTAGATTCAACGCCGTTTGTTGTTTGTTTCTCTATTGCAGAAACTTCATTCGAGAATGAGTCAGGAAGACATCCGAGCTGATTCATCACATGATGACGAGAAACATTGGTTGTATTTGAAGCCTGTTCGTCTATTCAACATGCTTCTACGTCACTTTTCATGCAACGTAATGAATTGCTTTCCTTTCTCTGAATCCAAAATTTCATTTTTTTTCTCTATCATCTGATGTGTATTTTGGGTTTTGCATTAAGATGATCTCTAATCTGTCTCATGGCGAATGTGTGGATTTTTTGCGTCTAATGTTTTCTTAATCTTTGTTTATGCAGCCATGGTTTCTTCGGAGAAACTTGAACTACAAAAATCAAGAAAAGGGCGAAACAAGGTATGAGACTTTTGTCTCCAATACTTCTTCTATGTTTCATGGTATGCACTTACATTTTTGTGTCTTTTTTTTTTTTGGTTAGGTCCGCATTTGCTGGGAGGATAGTTTTCAACTTTAAAGACTTTGATAACACAGTGCAGAAAACTCAAGGTGAGTTAGTTTCTATTCTTCCTGTAATTCCATGCCACTCTCTCTTTATGTTTCTCTAGTTTTATTTTATTTTATTTTTATATATACATTGTGGTGCAGTTACGGAGATTTGCTCTTGTCCCTTTTGTTATATTCTATGTGGTAGCTTCAAGGTGGGCAACTATTTCTACTGAGGCCTAATTTATACATGTCGTTTCATGTTATGCTACTTTGCAGTTTGCGGTTGCATATGTTGTGTTCTTGTTTAACTGAGAAAATGTGTTCCGTATAAATTCTACAATCTATTCATTGTTCTTGTTTATGTGTGCAGGGGCTGCAACTTCATTTGAATTCATTTCATGAATTACTTGAATTTGAGTTCATGGTATGTGGTTCATATGAAAATCTCTTGTTTTACTTGAATTTGAGTTCATGGTATATATGAAATTATAGTTAAAGAGGGTATTTCCTATTGTAGACTTCTGAAGAAATCCAGACAGTTAATGTCTCTGTAAGACTTGATGCTTTCAAAACCAAGGTCATTTTCTATAAACTTGCCAACTTGGGAAAACCCTACAACTGCTGAAAATATTAGTTGATATTCCATTTTCTTTTACACCAGGACCAAAGAAACCATCGAGAAAAATTTGGGCATTTCTCCTTTTGGTATATTTCAGAAGCTCTTAATTAATAGCAGCAACTCCTTCCTTTAATCTTGTCAGTACATCTTTATAAACCCAACCATAATGTTTTGCAGCTCAAAACCTTTCAAGCATAGACAAATAGGTGGTAAAAATATCCACAAGCGGCTTAATGTAACCATTTTACCAATGGATCCTCCCTGTTTAGCCGATGACACAGAAAATGGAACCTCCGTGTTGAACAATGGTAATATCTCTTCTTGTTCTGTTGGTATCCCTTTTTGGCTTTGCGCTTGATGCAGTGTCTTGATTTCTCAGTCCATAACTGATGTTCAAGTGTTTAGGTAATCATGTGGCAAAGATGAATGTACGAGACATAGCTCAATCTTCTGACTTTAATGCTAGAGAATCTGAGGGCCCTGCTGCTAAGACAAGAAAGTTATTTGATGGGACATCAGAGGCTAGAAGGTTTGTTTGCCATTCCATATTGTTCCAAATTGTTCTTGCTATTATGAATAAGTGTTTATTGTACTGTCATACTGACTGAGAAATTTTCTTCCAGCATCTCACTTCTCCAGACACGCCAGTTCTATCATTCTCGCACACTTCAGGTGAATCAATCAGTTCTATCACCGAATTATTTTGCATGTTCTTTGAATTGCACTTTATGATATCTTATCAAAGTATAGTTGGTCCCAGTTCACGATACTCTTGTTTGATTGTTCTTGTTCAACTTTGTATATATGCTTTTGTTTGTATCCCCATGCGGTCTATATTCTATTGTTCCTAAAAAAACTGCATGTTTATGTGACAAAGCCAATGACTCTGGAGGAAGTAATGTCTGATCGAGACAGTGAAGATGAAGTGGATGATGAAGATGCCGACTTCGAAGATCGTCATGTATTCCATGATTTCTTTCCGCACTCATTAAATAAACAAAAAAAAAAAGATTATGGCATGCAATGTAACGTGCTAATGGCTTTTGAAAATTTTAAAAATGCTGCAGATGATTGATGATTTTGAGGATGTGAGCCCAACTGAAAAGAACTTCATGCATCTTTGGAATACATTTGTAAGAAAGCAAAGGTAATATACTTTTCTTACACTTGAATGCACACACACACACATACACAATCATAGATATGCACATGATTAATGTGAGATTCATGCTATCTAAATAATAACTGATCTAATATATCCACATAATCTTGAATAGATTATTAGTCCACCAGAATATATGTCCTAGATTCCATACATGTCTTAATGATTTTGGTTTCAGGGTTATCACGGATGGTCATGTTCCTTGGGCATGTGAAGCATTTTCAAAGTTTTACAAGAAAGAGTTTATTGAATCCAAACCACTCCACTCGTAAATTTCTGCTCGTATATTTATATACAGACGTACAAATAAAAAATTAAAGACAATAACAATGTTTGTTTTTCAAAAACATTCAGATGCTGGAGAATGTTTATGATCAAACTGTGGGAGTATGACCTTATCGACGCTGTCACCATCAACAAGTGCAATCTCTTAATCGAGGATAGTGAAGATGATCACTCAGACAGCACCAACAACAATAACAGTGTAGATTATGGTATTGATCTAAACAGAAACGATACGATGGATGTTGACCATAACGGAGTGGATCTTGGCATTGAACTAGAGAGGAACAGTGCGATGGATGTTAACAATAACAATGTGGATCATCGTGGCATTGACCTAAACAGGAACGTTACGATGAATGTTAACACTAACAGTGTAGATCGTGGCATTGACGTACGCAGGAACGATGTGATGGATGTTGACAGTGAAGACAAGTAATAGGAAGACCTGCGAAGTAAAAGACTCCTTTCATCGGGCTGCAAGCTTCATCTCTCTCTCTATCTCTCTCTCTCTCTCTCTCTCTCTCTCTCTCTCTCTCTCTCTCTCTCTCTCTCTCTCTCTCTCTCTCTCTCTCTCTCTCTCTCTCTCTCTCTCTCTCTCTCTCTCTCTCTCTCTCTCTCTCTCTCTCTGTTTAGGACAATATAGACTTTTTTATCTTCAAACTGATGGAGACATTAAACTAAATTTGTTTGTTTCTTCTTTCTTTTACTTATTTTTCTTCTTCTAGTTTTATTCATCTTTATTATTCTATTTCTGGCAAGGCATTTTCTGACCAAACAATAATAAATATTTTAACCACAACTGTGAAAAATGAACAAAGAAATTTAGATTTTCCACAAAACTATCAACTTGTTGATATTTAATCAAGTTTGTGATAATAAATTCATTTCCATATGTGATGTATCTTTGACTAACTTTATAAGTTTTGTATTGGATACTTCACATTCAAAGTAATACCAACCGAAATTGATATCTATAGCATAAATTGTACACACAACCTTGTATTTTCCAATCTGAGTAGATAAATAGGTTTAAAAATCAAGTAAATAGTTATGAATGTATAAATGGCTGAGTCAATACACAAAGATTTTAATAAAACATGTGTAGAAGACAGTAATTCAACAATGGTGTTATCATCATACTGATCCCAGATTCCCAGGTGTCAATTTTGATCACCTTCTTCTCATGTTGAACCACATGATTGTCGAAATCGTTTGATTCAACAATTGACATGTTTGCTGGATCACACTTAAACATGGACCAGTCGACATTTAATTAAAAATTATGACAAAATCTGAGATATAATACCAACATAAAATGCTATGTATAAATAATCAAGAGTTTCAAAATAACTTACATTTATTCAATGTCGAACACTCCTTTATTGGTGGATTGATCAGTAATGAGAGGTATCAAAAGCATTTGAAATTTGCAGTTTACCTAAAGCAAAAAAAATGATTCAAGCGTATATATAAACTTGTTATAAAAAGATAAAAGTATTAAAATAAGAGTACTAAAGGATATTTACTTCTAAATGATCCAATTTTTCAAATTGGATCAAACATACAACCACTCTCAATAGTGCTTCTTTTATACAAGACTAGTTTTTTTAACCGCGCTACGCGCGGATTTGGCTTCATGAAATTAAATAGGTATGTATATAATATAGATAAGAAAATTATGTTTAAAAATAATAAAGTAAGAGATAAATTCGTTTTCTTAGTGACCTTGTGCTCTGTTATTGCTGAGAAAAAAAAAATTGTGTTCTTTTTTGTTCCCAGAAAACAAAAACATAATCAATTATTTTGTGGTAAAGAATTTACATAAAAATTATTTCAAGGGAAGATTATAAAAAATATTGCAACTAAATTTCTTAATTTATTTAATCTAAATTTTTTTGATATTAGTTTAATACTTTAAATAATTTTTATGTTCATATATATCCATTGAATTTTAATATTGTGCTCATCTTAATATCCAAACTATGTTTACTTTAAATAAAAATATTATTAAGTTTCAAACAAAATTCATAAAATTTTCCAAATTCAAACCAAATCTTAAAAAAAAATCTATTTACATTATAAATAAAGTCAACAAAATTTTGGATGAATTTAAGAAATTTAGAAATTTTTAATTTGATTGGAAAATAAATGAATTACTTTGATGTTTCAGAAGAAAAAATTAAAGTTGATACTAAAATTTAAAAGTTTAAAGTTATCCACGATTTAGTTTATTTTCCTAAAAATTAACATAAATTATAAATTTTTAATTTTGTTTTGAATTTTGTAGATTTTTGTTTTTTTTGAATTTTTAATAATTTTGATTAAAATGAGCATATTTTGAATATTAAAGCTAATGTTAACTAAAATTAAAAAGTTGAAGATTATCCACAATTGAGTTTATTTTCCTATATATTACATAAATAGAAATTTTTAAGATTTGGTTTTGAATTTTGTAGATTTTTTTTTAAAATTTTGTTTGAGACTTTTTAATACTTTTGATTAAGATGAGCATATTTTGAATATTAAAGTGGACATAATTTTAAAGTTAGTGTGTTAAAATGAATAAAATAATTAATTGAAGTATTGAACTTGGTTGAAAATAATTCTAGTATTAAAAACTTAACAAAGTTTACTTAAGGTATATTCCTTATTTTAAGTCTTTTACAGTTTTATATTTATATTTTGGTCTTTACGATGCTGATAGAGACTAATAGCAATCAAATTTTTTAAGAACAGTAATCAAAATAGTTGTGGATGTAGGAATTCTTTTTATGTAAAGTTATTTTATAGAAATGTAAGATTGTATATGTTTCCATGCAAATGATTTTTTATTTAAATCATTTATATTTTAAAAATCTGTGAATGTTTTGTATTTAATTTCTGTTGATTTAAATTACGTTTTGTCATTTTCGATATATGAAAGCCAATTATAATAATACTTTTGATATTTTTAGAAGATTGACTTCTCTGTTGGTAAGAAAAATAAAGAAATGTATTTAAAGCCTCTTATTCTAAACAATATATATTAGTTTTATGTTCTAGCTAGTTATTGTAATCTCCTAACCAAATCCCATGTTGAGTAGGCTTGGCTGTCTCGGGGAGAGGAAGGCTTTTTGAGATTAAAGTTCTAACAGGACTATGACCCATATAAATACCAAACCGGAGAAGAAACTGAACCAGTTATGTGTGTGCTTAAAAATGAGTACGTTGGAAAGAGGAAGCTGAATGAACTAAATAACTTAAACGAATGAGATGTGGCTTGTGATTATAGTTAGGGAGAGTTGACATGGCATAAACTCATATTCTAAATGGCTGATTTAATTTGCTGATGTGGATAGTCTCAATGCTCTATCTCAATCCCTTTTATATATTGGGATTCCAAAGTATCAGTAAAGTTCCCCCAAAAACAACATGGTATATGTTCATCACTACAAATAAAATATAAATTAAAGATTGGAAGTATTAGCTTATGATCCATTAAAAAAATTCACAACTTTCGTATAGCAATATTATCAATGGTATATATATTATTAAAACTTACTTTTTATCTCTGAGACTGAATTCAATCTTTTTTTTTCTTTTCCTACCACTATATTGGAGAGTTAACTTTTCTCCAATATCTATGGTTTTCCCCCACAACATCCAAATACAACCAAAACAAGCATTATATTAATAAATAATCAATAAACAAACTTTAATACCAACACGTTTTTAAAAGCATACCAATCAAGAAACTGTTGTTTAGATGTCCAGTCAATATAGTTTCAAACTCCACTAAAATCCAGAAACATATCGATATTATTGTGATCATATGGATCAGTGGAGGTGAACTTTATGAACGATATCTTATAAGGGTGATTGGAATCGGTATCCACCACCTGCTAGAGTCATCACAAAATTATTAGGTTTTTCAATTCACCCACACGGCATTCCGTGCTCAAACTAAACAAATAGTTTTTATTGCATTATGCTTCAATCTTGTTTCCCCAAAATAATGAAAAAAAAAACAGAATTTAATAGGTCAATAATGTTTAAACTAAATTTCTAACTCAGGAAATATGGTATATTACAAACTTAAAGTATATCAAAATTGTTTACCTTTTTGTCAACAAAAATTATTTTCATCGTCTCACCGAATTGGTCATTGTATTATTTTCAAGTGTGAAGCACTTTGACTTGGATCAACCATTCATGTTTGTATGGCATGATATCTGACATGTATGATAACTTTGGCTTAGCCTTCATTTTGTTTGGGTCTGTTTTTTTGTTTGCACGGTGTGAGGTTGAATGTGTCGAGTAATAGGTATATACAGCTCAGAAATGGAATAGAGAATGCCTTGCAAATCGGGGTAGTTATAAATTAGCAATATATTAAGTTTATAGAATATTTGGAAAATTTAAACGATTGCTGAACTTGAAAGGGATACAATATATATGGTAGGATATATTGATGGTTAGTGTGATTAATGACATATGTTGTGATTTTTTTAGAGAATATTCTTTGAATATATTTAGTTGGTTGTTATTGTGAGATATGTTCTATTATTGATAAGATCAATAAATTCATAAATCGATAAATTGATGGTTAGCGTGATTGTAGGTTGTGATATTGTTGAAAATATGCTAACAAAATATTGGATTTTTATTATGTAGGTAGATAACTTCATGATAAAGACATATTAGGTAGATTCAAAGTATATATATATATATATGCATATTTGTTTGTCATTTTGTGATATCATATTCAAATTGAAAATATGTAATATGCAATAATATATTCACGAATCAATACTGGTATTTTTTTCATAGTATATTATATGTTATTAGGGTATAGTGATTGGTTTGCATTGTAAATGATATTTCAACTTTGGATGAATTTATGTTTGTTTAGTTGATAATTTTAGCGTAGATTGTTATTCATAGGATTTAGCAATACGATGGCAGTGGTTATCAATACAATTAAAACAATTTGTATTGATTTATGTTTAATAGTTTCTGTTAAATAAGTTAAAACTGATGTGGACATACTTTGAAAGATCAAGAAGATTTGAATTGGCGTACTGGTGTTTTAATTGTAGTGATATTATCTTTTGAATTTGAAGTATATAAAGTAAAGCTAGTCGACCAGTGATCCACCACCCCCATCAAAGTGGTGTCAAAATGATGTGGTGATGATTAGACTCTTTTTACAATTTGAGGTGTCAGATTTACTTCAGTTATTCTTGATTAAGCATCAAATCTGAAGCAAAAAAAAACTAGTTATATATATCTAAAAAAAATAGGGAAAATTATTTTTTTTAGGCCAACAAATGATAACTATGTCTCATTAGACTAATCTTATATTATTTATGTTCTACAATGCTAATTACTTTCAAAATGGCAATAATGCCCTTAATTTCAATTAAAATTTTGAAATTACAATTAACAAAATAGTTGTTAAATATTAAAATATAATAAATAGTTAAAGTAAAAGAAAACATTAAAAATCCCAAATAAAAAATGGGATTTAAAAAAAGAATAATTATTTTTTATTTTTTTTGGAAAAACGATTTTTTAATTTTTCAATTGTTAAAAGTGATTAAAATAAAAGAAAACATTAAATTGATTTTTAATATTTTTTAATCGGTTTTTAAATATATGAAAACATAATATTTTCAAATATTTTCTTTCCATATTTTCAGAAATGATTATCCTTATTCGTTGAATATGTATTCTACTATATGTAAAATAAATTAAACATGTTTGAAATCAATTTCTATAGGTTTTAGATATATAGTAATGTGTAGATTCTGATTTTTACAGATTTTAGATTTATAGGAATGTGTAGATTCGAATTTCTACAGATTTTAGAATAATAGGTTAAGCGCAGAATGTTTATTCTATATTTTTAGATTACTATTATTTTACGTAGATCACATATTCTAAACATAGTAGATTCTAAATGAAATTATGATTTAAACATTTTTAGAATTAAAAAATATCACTAAGTTGGTATAGGTATTTCATCAGTAGTTAATATTTTTGAATTTTTTGTGTTTGTAAAACTATTTATTTAATTTATTTTTAAAAATACTAAAAAGTATTAAAGGCAAAAATGGTATAAAAAAAATTACCCTAATGGAACATAGTTATCATTTTTAGCTTAAAAATACAGTTTTCCCAAGAAATTATTTACTAAAAACCATTACATTTAATCGTTACAATTATAATAAATGTATTTAACTAATGGCGGATTTAGGAGAATACCTCAAATGGAAGTCCAGATTAGAGACTTATCCATGATGTGACAATAAAAACCCAAGTCTTATAACTGCGGTTGAATATTTATTGTTTTGCTCTCAATGAGTTGGAAGCTTAAGTAGAGACTAGAGAGAGAGTACAATGACGTGGGCTTCAGATTTTGTTAGAGATCACACATGTTCCTATTGAACTATAGGTTTGGCACTAAGCAATTTTCCACCCCACTTTTTTAGTGGATTTGCGGATGGAATTTAGAAAGCATTTGCCTTTTGAACCATAGAAGCTAATTTACTTAAAATTAATATATAATACATGTACAGTTTATGTAAAGATAGAGAGAGATGATAAACATAATTCCGTAAATTTTTAATATTTGTTATTTTCTAAAAATAATAAGTTTTGTTAGCTGGTTTGGCATATAGTGTTGTTGAGGACTAAACATATTTTTAACATGTTACAAATTTTGTTAATATGCAATATTATTTCTTACACATTACGAATTTTGTTATCAAGTATATTTATTTATAAAGCATTAAAAATCATTAACTTATTTATCAATTTACTAAATTATTTAACGGATGAAACATAAAGTCAACCAACTAATATTAAAGTTAATGAAATAATAAAAAATTACCATGTTATAAAACAAATTAGCATGTTAACAAAAATAATATCGTATAAAAATATATTTACTTTATATATATATATATATATATATATATGTTTTAACGTAGTAACATAAATGTTATTTGTTTTATAGAAGAACACAAACAATGATACATATCAAAACAAAATTACTTAGAACCAGATGTGAATATACAAATAAGAATTATCGGAAAAGACAATTATGGTTATTGTGCCAAGTAACCAAAAGAACAGAAGTACCTCGACAACAGAAGCAATACACAAACAACCCGTCTGAAGAAAATGACTGAGAGGGAGGCACTGCTGCCGTAAACTCTGGACTGAACCATCTTTCCTGTAAACGAAATCAACCACCATGCTATGTTGCATATCTATGTAGGTTTTGGGTCATGGTGACCCAAAAATAAAAATAATTCAAACCAATGAAAGAGATAACAAGAGAGAATAAGAAGTTCTGCAAAAAGAATATGCGAGTAGGTGTTTCGGAGTTTTAATATAGTTGATGAAATCTTAATTCAATTGCAGACTAAAAAAAAAGAGGTTAGAGATGAAAAATAAATGGAAAGAAAGAGAGATAAAAAATAAAAAATGAAAGAAAAAATTAAAGAAGGCATAAAATTTTACTAAGAAAAAGATTTTAAAAAAATATCACACTTGAATAACACACGCCTATCACCTGTATAAGGGTTCAAAGTGTCACAGTATGCCCTGACACGGCTAACGCAGTGGCTACAAATATAGATATAGAGGCAAAAATGGAAGAGAACAGTTTAATTTAGTTGGGAGGGTAAATAGCAAATTAAGGCTCCTTATGGACATGGGTGCCAATTTTCCCTTTAACTAATCACTTATTATGTCATTGTGATTTGGTTACTAACTATTTCATATTCTATTTTGAAATTGGCCTATCATTTCTATGTTTTCAGACGGGTACTGCGTAAGAAAAAAGCTTTAACGTTAGCAGACTTAAAGAAAGGAATACAGATTCTTTCGGGGTCATATGCCTACGCGACCTCTCTGTAATATTCTCTATATTATTTTGTGTATTATCAAACTAATTACCTTCTTTATTATACACTTTAAAGCTAACAACTTTAATAATCTGCTACCTTTATTGCATTAGCCGACAAAGATTATCGGCTGCCGTTGGTCGTATTCCTCTGTTAATTATATTCCCTTAATAATAACTTGTGTTTGCATGCTAGAATAGTATTAGAAACCCAAAAAAAAAAAAGTTGGTAGTGAATTCACACATCAACTTGGATTTCATATTTTGTTCTCTTCAATGTCTTTCCTCTTCTTACATTATATTTCTCAAAAAAAAAAAACATAAAAAGAAAAACAGAACTTAACCTCTAAGTCTTAGCATTTCTCCACTAACTTGTCTTTCTCTTCTTTCCAAATCATTTTGTCATCCCCAAATAAAGAACCTTTACAACAAACACTAACCAACTTTCTCTCCAATGGTGGAAAGAAGAAGCTCCAAGAAGACAACCCAATTGGGTAACAAAGAAGACCAAAACCGTAGAAAATTCTACTCTCGGTTCCTCTTCAAAGCCCTAATCCTCGCCGTGTTCTGCTCCATCGTACCTGTCTTCCTTTCTCAGACACCGGAGCTCGCTAACCAAACAAGACTCCTCGAGCTTCTCCACCTTATTCTCGTGGGACTCGCCGTCTCTTACGGCCTCTTAAGTCGCCGGAACTACGACGGAGGCGGATCAAGCGATAACGATCATAACAATACTAATCCACATGTCTATGTTCCTAAGCTTCTTGAAGTATCCTCTGTTTTCAACGTGGGTCACGAGAGTGAATCTGAGCCGTCCGATGATTATTCCTTGGGAGATCACCGTAAGATTCAGACATGGAGGAACAAGTACCAGATGAAAAGTCCCGAGGTTGTTCTTTCCAGAGACAACGAGACTCGTGTCGTTGATCGAGTTAGTTCAGTGGTCAGAGAAAAGCCTCTGCTTTTGCCTGTTCGTAGCTTTAACTATTCTCGTGTCTCTGATCTCTCCGGCGACCCTTGGGAGAAAGTGAGATCAAAGAGAGAGCTTCTCAAGAGTCTCGGTGATGATAACAGTGATGTCCTTCCTTCTCCGATTCCATGGAGGTCCCGATCATCATCATCATCATCAACGGAGGTTGAATCTCAGCCGTTGATCAAGAATCTAGCTACGGTTGAATCTCAGCCGTTGATCAAGACTTCGGTGAATCTGACGTCATCTTCCTCGACGCCTTTACCTAAGCTCACAACTGAGTCCGGTGTGGAAACGGATGAAGAAACCGTGAGGAAGCAGAGGTTTCGCTCATCACCTCCTTCTCCTCCGCCTCCTCCTCCGTTACCGGCGTTTTACAACTCGGCGTCAAGAAAGGATCATTCTCATGGAGTTAACAGGATCGAGTTTAGAGAAGCTGTTCAGAAGAAGAAGTTTTCAGGCGGTGAGTTTCATCCTCCTCCGCCGCCTCCGCCACCACCACCTCCGATGGACTACTATAAGTCGCCTCCGACGAAACTCAGAGTAAGCAGCGAACGGAGAAAATCTTCGGAGCAAAAGATGAAAAGAAACTCTCCTAAAAAGGTCTGGTGGTCTGATCCTATCGCAGAATCGAAGGAACTTAGGGTTAGTAGAGAAGACACGGAGAAGAATGATGGAAGAGGTTTCTTGGGAAGCAAGGAAGCTCAGGAATCGGAGGATGAAGAACGTAGAAGAAGAGAAGATAATGAACACAGCGAGATAGAGGAGAAGAAGATAGAAGATGAAGGAACTTGTGGGAACAACAGTGACGTGGACAAGAAGGCTGATGAGTTCATTGCAAAGTTCAGAGAACAGATTAGGTTACAAAGAATCGAATCCATCAAGAGGTCTACTAATAAGATCTCTGCTAATTCTTCAAAGTAGAATGTATTAAATATCTTTGAATAACATACGAGAAATAACATTTTCATTTTACTCTGGTTATCATCATCATGAAGTTGTAATAGATGTTTTTGTTATATATGTTTTGAGATTTATGATAACTAAAACTCAGACTGATTATACATAACTGTTATGCATATTTATATGTTTCACTACCAAGCAAAATGTTTTGATTATCCATCTCAAATATTGGCTTTATCCAAAATTGGAATTTGATAACTACAAAAAAACTAGTTGTTTGTCTAGTAATATAGCTGTAAAATGGGTTGATTGATCATTGGTTGCCCATGTCCAAATATAAATAGGTCTATTTTGGTGATATCCATTTGTTTATGCGGATTATAAATGGACAAGAATTACAAGATCAATAGGCAATGAGTGTTAGTGAGTTTGGATTATGTGGACGCGGTCGGTCCAATGGTCACAAAACATATGATTTCTAAAATTTGAGTATTCTCACCAAAATCGTAAAATTAAGTTTTTTCGTAAAACCCGTAGAATCAAATTTTTCGTCAAAATCAAGTTTTCCGTCAAAAACCGCAAAATTGAGTTTTTTCGCAACAACTGCAAAATAGTGTCAGCACACTTGATTGCTTGGCATCCTCGAAATTCGAAGGATGGTTGTAGCAATCTACTTTGTTTGTTCAAGATCACTTCCATATGGGTGTTCAGTACTCTAGGTCATTCTTGTTGTGGGGATACAACAGATTGCATCAAGATGGTCGAATCACTTTCAAAACAAACTTCTGAGAAACCCATAATATCAAGGCAAGCATTGGCCCAAACCAGAGCAATTGCCTCAGCCCTCAAGCAAGTCTGAAGTCTCTGGAAATCTTTTTGTTCCAAATCATTTGACGTCTCCTTTGCATCTCGGAGGCACCTAGTGGCCCATTAGCCCACCCTTCTTCATGTTCAGTTAAGGCCTAGATCCGGTGTATACCCATTTCAAGAACAACAAGTGGTATGAGAATGACCATGTGTTTTTTTTGGGATCAACAACAATTTGGTAATGTCCTCTTCAGGGGTATGTTGTAACAAAAACACCAGTATATGTGGTCCCAAACTAAATAATTATATAGTACCATTTTTTCTCATTTTAATCACTAACAAATAAAAGTTTGCTGAAAAAACTATTAGAATTTTGAACTTTTTTTAGCTCACTATTTAATACATGTATTTAACAATCGGATGTAACTGATAATCATAATATATAAATAAAATTTTGGGAATGTTAAGGAATAATAATTTTTTATTAAAATTTACAAGGAATAAATTTGTTATTTAATTCTTTACAAAAAAAAGAATGAAAAAGAAAAAATATTTTTCATGAACAGTAAATATTTTAAAGAATGTTAAAAAATATTATGTTCATGTTCATTTCTTTAGTTACCATTCAAAGTCTACGGTTTAATTGGTGACTAAAAAATGAAAAGAAATATTATATTTTTTATTATTTCTAATTTATTTACTATTTATAAAAAATAATTTTTTCATTCTTTTTATTTTAGAAAAATATAAATTTATTCATCATCAAAATTGATAAAAAATAATTTTTTTCTTCGTGGCCATAGTTTTATTCTTCTACGTATTCTAAACTCATTTCTAATGTTTTTTTGTTTTTTATCGTAATCGCACGCCTTGGTTTGTCGCAATACACTAGTGAACTTAAATGTTAAAGCTAGATATTATTCTTAGAAGAAAAAATCACTCAAAATGCTTGTCGAAACTAATTATTGCAATAAAATCCCCCCACAAAAAACTGTTTCAGGTAATAAATATCGAATAATTGGCAGTAATTGTAAACATTTGTTGTTACTTGTTAGCATCAATCAACATGATGATTTATAAGGGAGAAAATATTAATGTATTTTTTCTAAAAATAGTACATACTACATGTTGACAACAACTACATGCATCTGGTCCCCAAGAAACTGAGTAAAATGACCGGAATGCCTTTTGGTTGCAAAAACTAGAGAGACTAGGATCGAGGACGAAACGCGTCAAACGTCAAGCCGTGAGAAACCCTCGTAGCAGGAGCCCACGGATTGACCGGCAGCGACCTCTGGTGGTGTCCCGACGCAGCACCTTGAGGTTGTGGTGGTGGTGGTGGTGGGACCGACACGTGTTCACATGAAGGGCACATGGTCAATGTGGTGGGTGGGTTCATGTGCATGTAGAACTGAGGAGAGAGCTTAAGCGACCTCAGCTCCGTTACTTCTTTCTGTAACCGACGGTTCTCTTCCGTTAGATTCTCGCAGCATCGCCGTAAGAACTCGCAGTCAACCTCCGTCTGCTTCAGCTTTGTCCTGTTTTAATTACCAAAATACCCTTATAAGTAACCCAAAATTAATAAACCGGGAAAATAAAAAGAGATCTATGTCTTTTTTTTTAAGTGTTGTGTTTTTCTTTACCTAGCTCGTCTGTTCTGAAACCAAACTTCCACTTGTCTTGCTCGTAATCCTAATTGCTTAGCCAAAGCTTGCTTCTGCTTCGGATTGAGAGTACTGTGGTCCTTGAAGGTTTCTTCGAGAATAGCAGATTGGTCTTTGGAGAGTCTAAGCTTCTTCCTCGAGTTATCTCCGTCTTCATCGTCACTGATCCCTCTTGAGCCTTGCGGATCTGTGTCCTCTTCTCTCTCGCTCCTTTTTCCCGTGGAGCTCGAGACTGTGCTGTTAGGAGAAGATACTCCGGCGTCTTCGTCGCCGTATTCCGCCGTAGACGGTGGTTGGTTCACATCGATTCCACGGATGAAGGTTCTTGTTTCAACAAGACTTGAATCTGAGTATGGAACTGCATGCATCAGATGAAAAATACAGAAAAAAAAAGTGAGACCTTTGAATGGTTTGTCTTTTCTCTGAAAGCTCTGTTATTTTCTCGGGAAAAAAAAATAAAAAACAGGGGAAGATGTATTGAAACTTGAAAGCTAAAACGTACCTGAAGAATTAAAACTCTCGTTCAAGGAAGATCTTCGAAGTAGTCCAAAAGAAGAAGAAGATGGAGTAAGAGTAACAGATGGGTTAGATTTGAGATTCATTTGTTTCTTGGGAAGATTTAAGCCTAAGCTCAGACCCAGATCGTCTTTCTCAAACATCATTTTATCAGGAAAAAAAAAATAAGACTTTTCTTTGGGTCTTCTTCTTTTGCACTAAAGTTTTCTGCTTTTCTTTTGAGAGAGAGAGAGAAGAGATGATGAATGGGAAGTGAGGAAGAGAATGATTAATATAGAGAGGTAGAGAGAGAGAGAATGATGTTATTTTTTTATAAATAAAAATATAAAAAAATTCAATCATGAGTGTGTGACTAGCTGGGCGCAAAACAATTATTATTTAAAGTAAAATTAAATTATTAAACTTTAAGTTCAAGAAAATAATTTTATAATCACAAACTTTGCTTCTTTGTCCCCCTCTTGTAACTCTCTCAACCTTAGCAAATGATCAAATCTAAGAAATATGATAAAATATAGTCACACTAGTAATGATTATGTCAATATACATTAACATTCTTAGTCAAAGGTTATATCAAACCATCACTAATTTTTAGGATATTCATGACTTTTTGAATGGACATGTCTTCCTCTTGATTAATATATAAACAAACAAATATCACGAGAACAAAATCTACTAATAATAAATATTTTATTTACAATTTCTAAACTGCGGTATAGGTATTTCCTTCTCTTTTTAATTCAGTCAACTGTTATAATTTTCAGAATGATTAAATTTTACGTCGTGAATGATTTGAACTAGTCAAAAGAAGTTATACAAAGTATCTTTGAAAAGTAATTGGACATTATATTTTCAAGATACTATGCAATAACCTTATAGAATTACTATCTACACTAGTCAAATTTTAATAATTTTTAGGTATTTATTAAGTGTTTGCACGATTTGACTTTATTTTAAGTGATGGGATTTTATGAGAATACAACTCCATGTCTTAAGTAGAAATGATAATGCAAATCTATCATGTTGATTGCTATTGTCGAGTAAAGAGTAGAAAAATGATTACCCCATCTTAATGGCTTTAAAGGCCAAGAGTCACGCTTGTTGCACTCTTTTAAACCTTTACTTTTTTCACTTTTTGTTTTGTTTATATTTTTACGAAACTTTTAAGCATTACTTTTTTTTTTTGCTAAAAACTTTTAAGCATTACTTATCAATTAACTAATGAAGGCCAAATAAAACGGTTGCATTGAATTCAAACTTCTTTTGTGAGAAAAGAAAATAATGAATTCAAACTTCTTTCAGATTTTTCTGTTCTAACGCATGAGTCGACCGCATGAATTTTGTCGTTGAACTACTTAATGACCAAAACAGTACTCTAGACCAGGAAATAAAATAATGGTAAGCCTTATTGATAAATATGATGATGTTGGTGATGATGAGAGTGTCATCATATGCCATAAATGTTTGTCTATGTGGTAGTCATGATCATAATTAATAAAAATAAGTACTCATTCCATTTTTAATAAAAGTCGTTTTAAAAAAAAAAATTTGATCCAAATTATAAAATATTTTTAAGTTTTGATAAAAATTTTATTAGTAGTTAAAATTATATAATCAATAATTATATATATTTCATTTTATTATTGGTTAAATTATAATTAAGTAAATAATTAATGATATTTTTATATCAAAAATATAAAAAATAATATTTTTTAAAATTTATGTAAATAATAGACTTATATTAAAAATGGAGGAAGTATTGTGGTTGAAATCCAATAAATTATTTTATCAAATATGCAGTTAAATTTTTGATGTATTTTTATAAAACATTAGTTTTCTCTGGAAATATAATTCTCTACCGTTATTTTATACTCTATGTATTATTTTAATTAGTGTTTAAGGTTTTTTCACAAAAAATAAAAAAATATAAATTTTAATTCAATTTATATTAATAACATAAAATAACAATAGTTCAACCAATAAAAAGATATAATATTTTATAATTAATCACAAATTTTAAATAATAAATTTTATTTAAAATAATAAAATTTTTATTTATTATAAAATAAAAATAAAAATCCTTAAACATCATTTTAGAATTTTTTTGGCTTTAGATCTCTTAAAAAGAAATTTTTTGATTGATTGACATATATGGTTCTAGAATAAATTTTGGCCGTCTACGGCATATATAACTATAACCAACCACCTCTATATTATTGACTCATTTCATAAAAAGTAAATGGGTTAACTAAAATTTGTTAAGCTTTTAAATAAAAAAGGAATTAAGAATCATTTTTAAATATATTGTTGACTTTAATTTTTCTTTAACTACTTATATTTTAAGTTTTTCCGTATAACCTAGTACTATTTGTATTGAAAATTGAAATATTTTGTGTTTAAATGTATCAATTTATTTAGAAGCTGCAATATTACTTTGTTTTAACAAGTAATATTACTATTGAACGTGGTCTCGAATCTCAATCAACTTTTACTATTGCATTTTACATTGACCATGGTTAGACGCCGTAACGAGAGATCATTAAATCATTTTAAAATGAAGTGGTTACTTGTAAAATTATACAAGTATTTAAAATCATTTAAACATTTTTATAATGGCACAGTTATATTTGTTATCACATAGGTCGACTAATCAACATCAAAATCGATTTCTTCCTTTAATTAGTTGCACCAAGATTTTTCTTCCATTAAAATCCTTCAAAGTATATCAATTTAAACATTAAGGGTCCCAGTGACAAAGCTAAAAGAAGAGATGGATCATAAAACTGAAAAAGAATTGAACGGTCAAGATTTGACACTGAGAAAACAAAAGTGGAGAAGAAATCATACGGTTGAGAAACGTTTTCAGTGTTGGCCCCCACTTAATCCAGCTATATGCTGTGACAACCATCAAATATGAATTGGATCGATATGATTGGAATCAGACACACATATCTTTTCGTCGATATGATTTTCATAATCAATGTGGGTCCATTCCATACGAGACATTTTTTGAAAGAAGCTTCATTTTTGTTGTTGAAGTTCTTGGGAAAATTGTTTTAAAGTAAACAAACGTTTTTTCTTGTTTGAGAAAAATAACATTTTTTAGTTTTGTGTTAAATAAAGATTCGTTCACCTGGACGATAAAAATTTGTAATTTTGGCATGAGAGAACATAGAAGTAAACTTGTTTGCATATTTTTTATTAAAAATATTTTATTTAGTAGTTTTTTCACTCATAGCAAAAAAAAAATTAATATTTAAAAAATCTATTTAATGTGAATGTTTTAGTTAAAGTTTTAGACCAAAAAGATATTATTTATAAACGATTTGAGAATAATGCCATATGTCATTGTTACAATAACTTTTAGAATTCTTAGAGAAACAAGTTGGTATATCTAGCCATATACTATATTTCTATTAAATTCAATATAAAATTAATTATTAATTTCTCCATTCTTTCCTTAAATAAAATATACAAAATTACTTATTAATTAAAACATATATGACAATTAATGATTTGAATAAAAAAATTTGACAAAAATATGTATATTCTCTATTCTTTTTAAAAAATTAAATTATTAAAATAAGTTAAACAATCACATTAACCATGTAATAAAATTTAGTTTTTTTGTTAATGTTATATTTTGAATTTCCAAAAAACAACTATAAATTACAAAAGCCAACAAATATCTTACATATAAAATTTTGTGATTAATGGTTTAAATTTTGTTAAAACAAGATACAAATAATTATAAAACCACATGAGTAAAAAATCTTATTAATATATATTCAAATTGAATTACATTATTTATTTAATAATGTTTAAACTAAACTATATACCATCTAAAATATAAATATTTAAAATTGAAAATTTCACATTGAACAAGTATTAAAAATTTAATATTTGAATTCTGAAAATTTCATTGAATTTTAAAAAATATTATAAATTACTAAAACTATTAAACATTCCACGCTGAAATTTATGTTATCAATGATTTTCAAAAATTATTATACAAAATTACAAAAAATCATAAAACCATATGAATAGTGAACTTGATTTAATAGATAGCCATATAAATATATACTATATATCATTTAAATTTAATTATATACCATATAAAATAGATAAATTTATAGTTTAGATTTATTTACTATAAAATAATTATAAATAAATAAAAGTTATTATTTTTATTTATATATTCATATTAGTTTAATTATATATGTATTAATTACTAATATTTAACTATTTAATATATGTTGTTATTTTATAATAATGTAAAAATATAAAAATAATAATTTGTATATATGATTTTTATTCCGTGTAAAGTGCGGATATTAACTTAATAAATTTGTTATACCTACAAATTCAATTTACTATGCATATACGGTGAATGGACAAAACTTTATTATATTGATCTCATCGATCTAAATTTGCGAATATTTCCACCAACAAATTGTTCACCTCTTAAATAAATTTAATGATTCGACAAAATCTGAATATTTGATGCTCAAGTAATTCTTTTGAAGACAACCACCACAGAAGTTTGTGGTTTAGATAAGATCTTATATTTAATAAACACATAATTGTGGCCTGTTTAGGATTCTGTTTTTGTGAACCCACATTGTTTTACGTATCAATATTTGATTTTAGATATATTTATTTCCTTCTTGATGTTAATTTTTTCCCTTTTTTCCATCGACAAGATGGATGATTTGACATTCTGAAGGCCAAAAATCATTCAACAATACAGTATATGACAATGCATTGCCCCCTAAAAAAATCGATGGCTGTTTTCATAGGCTATCCAGTACATAAACTAAAAATATGACACTGCACTGTAAGATACATTTGTAATAATATTACAATGAATTGTAAGATACATTTGTAATAACATCACAATGCCTTGTAAGATTCATTATATTGAGTACATGTTTGCTTTTCAAATTAAACCCTAGTTATCTTTATATTTAGCAATAGGTAGTACTTTCCGTTTTTGAAAAAATGTCACAGCTTAGTATTTTTAAAATAAAATTGTGACAAGCGTGTAATAAATAGTTTTTGAAACAAGTCATGAATTCAGATCCGTTAAGATGCTCGACTTGTTGAGGCATATGATAATGGAGTTTGGATAATGCTAGCTACTCATTTCAAGGTTGTTCATGTTGAACTATTTTTGAGCATTATGAAAAAATATATTCATATGTTAAAAATAGAGTTAGATTAAATGAGAAAAGGAAATTTAAAGTAAGTTGATTATAAAGTTTAAAATATAACGTTTATAAAAAAATTCATATTACAATTATGAGGAGAAAATCTTCTTGTATATAAAATAGAGAGTTCATTACATAGCTCAAAACTTTGAAGACATATTAGTGTATTAGAAAAAAAAAATATGGTAAAAAAATATCTTTTATCTAAAAAACATTTTTTTGTTATATGTTGAATAAATAGAATTATCTTTTTTTTAGTTTTAATCTTTAACAACAAATCAAAATAATAATTGAATTGTGTAACCTACAAGTTCAATAATGGTGTTAATAAAAATAAAATTTCTCTTTATATGACTAACTCGAAATATTAGTTTTTGTGTTTATTATAAATAATAAACTCATCACTTCTCATAGATTCAAACATTCAACAACAAAAAGTTACTTTCTCTCATTTAAATATTTTTTAGTTTTTTGTGTTTAAAAATATAATACAAAAACAGGTTCAACCGATTATATTTTTCAGTGATGGAAGACAAAAATATATACAGTTATATCTTGAAAATTGAGTGGTATAAAACTGTTACATTACAAACATTTAAAGATTTAAGGAAATAAATTTATCATTTTGACTTTGCAATTCTTCTTTATCAAATTATTTTGATATTATAATTTTTAATTTTTGTTTTTTATTTTATTTTACAAATATATGTTATTTCATTGTAGTAAAATAAGATTCTTACAGTTCTAACCTTCCTATATAATGACCACTCTCACAGCTGCATGCACGTACACTTAAAATTTCTTTGTTACTGAAAGCTACACTCAAATTTTTTCTTCCAAGGATAGTTGAAAACTTGAAAGCAGTTACCAACTCGTGTTTGAACAGTTGTGGTACGATTCAAAGAGTGCGATCCTCGTTTCTCTAGCTCTTGTAATATGAATGGTAATACTTGCACGTTTACCAATAAGAGAGTACAAGCTCAGAGGTTGTGAAATGAATTTCTTTCTACTTGTGTCATTTTCTCCAATGGGAATGTAAACCATAGTCGCCTATTATTACTTTTCAATGTCCTTGCTAGTTTACGGAAACTACTACATTTTACTCAGTATTTCTCAGTTTGATTCACAGTTAAAAGCTTTTTGTCTACAGAGAAACAAAAAATAGTGGTGGAGTTCACGTGGGGGATGCAGAAAAAGATGGGGACATTCTTAGAAAAATGGAGTAAACATTAAAACTTTATATTTTGTAAAAAAATTATGGAAAAAGATGTAATGTAATTTTATAAATAGAATATCAGATATCTAGTACTGGTATCACATTAAGCGGAAAAAAGGAAGAGAAGAAGAAATGAAAAAAGAAACTCACGTGGACCCAACAGTGAGAGGCCTCGAACCACGTGACGTGCACACACGGTTGTGTCGAATTGTCGGTTCACGCGCTGACAGAGGAAGTCATGACAATCATACGGTACTGCTTGTTCGTCCCTAAAAACAGCAAAGTCCATGACCATTCCCCATCATGACCCTCTCTTCTTCTTCTTTTTTTTTAATCATATTTTTCGTGTTTTACCCATTTAATAATGACTAAAGCATGGCCTCCGTTAAATGATACAGGTTCGATTCTACACAGTTCCACGTACACTTTCGGCTTGATTGCTAGCAACTTTATAGCGTTGGTGTGAACGTTTTAATTTTTATTTCTATATTAGAAATTAGAATTGAAATATTTTTATTTTGTTCAAGCTTGGCAGTTGAAACAGTGGTAAGAAAACACTGCAATAGTTAACAGTTCAAAAAACACTTCAAAAAACACTATCAAAGTGCACATTGTTGAAAATAGTCTATGTTATGCTTACTCGTTTTGAATGGAAAGCAAATAAAAAATAGTTTCTCCAACTAGTGTGGTACGACTGCTTCCATGTTCTCATTCAACTAAAAAACACATGATCCACTTGTGTTCCTAGCAAAATAATTAGACAGTTTAAACAATAATAGATGTGATTTATTTTGTAAAGCAAATTCACGATCCACTAGTAACAATAATTACACCCTATATTTGAAGTAATACATGTGGTTCTTTTTGTCACAATATGTGACTTTTGATTCATAATAATGAAACATTATACAATTAAGTATCATTTAGATTTTGAACAGGAAAATCGGATCAAGCATTGCAAATGAAGAGGATAAAATGGATCGAGCGAAACAAAAGCGGATTAAGCGGTATAATTATGGATCAAACAGATCTAGCGGTTTAAAACTTATGTATGAATAGTGAAAATAGATTTAAAAAATGATCGAAAATGATATACAAATTTTAAAAGATTTATAAAGAATTTAATATTACTAATTTAATTTATATTAAATATAAAAATAAAATAAAATTAATATATAATTATTTTGAGCTGTAAAAATATATTTTGAGCTTTAATATATAATTATTTTGAGCTTTAAAAATAATTTCCTAGTTTGGATAATTTTTTAAAAAATTTATGGTTTTAGGTAAATATTTTCTTTTTGAGTTTCAAATTAGTTAACCCACTAAATTTTTCAAACAAAAGAATAACACACTGTTTGAAAATAAAGTATGATGCATAAAGAATATGTCAAATAAAATATACTATAAATAGAAAATATGGTATAGATTATACAAATTAAATATGGTATTTAAAAAAAAAAATATATATATATATATATATATATAGTATTTATATTTCACAAAATATAGTTTTATCATTGAGTAAAAAAATTTAAAACTATTTTATTAAAAAAAATAGATGAAACCTACTATTTAACGGTGTTGATTTAGAAGCATACAAGAAAAAGCATATTTCCCACTCAAATGGTTTATCCACTTAAAATTTCATTCACACATATGTTAGTAAATCAAGCATATGAAACAGTAAAAAAAGAGGCCTTACATGCAGTCAAAAATAACAAAGCAAATATGATACACAAGTGATACTCCACTTTCACTACAAAAAGAAGTGGGCATAGTGGATGAAAAAAATCATTTTTATTTATTTTGTAAATTCTGAAAAATATATTTATATTAATAATCATAATCATATAAATTACTTATAGTTTTCTTATTTTTATATTCTCTGGAATGATTATTTTTTGAAAATATTTAAATTATGTTCTTATATTTTGAATCAATAAAAATTATATTTATTGCACTTATAAGCTATATTTTAAATAACTAATTTTAATTATGATAACTAAATGGTAATGTAACATGTTATGTAAATATATTTAAATTGTGAAAAGGTCAAGTTTACCCAAAAAGAGTATCAATTACGTAAATTTTTACAAATACATTGTTATAAAAAATAGAAAATATAGTTGTGACTAGTACTAAAGAGAATCATAGTTATAATTTATTAGTTGATGAATTTATACAAATTTATTTCCTTTAGTTTGGTTTTATTATGTAATTTTCAATAATATATATAATGTTGATTTCTATTCTGATTTCTATTCTGGATATAATAGTTAAGAACTGTTACTATATTTTTGTCGATAAAAGAATATATTATATTTTATGATTGTTCAGCAAAAATCATCTTTTGTATTTAGATGGGTTTTTGTTTGGTCAATTCTATCAAATGATCATTTTCAAGTTTTTGTCACCAACACAATACTAAAAAAACAAAATACTATTTTAATTTTAATTTTTAATATTTATTTTTTATTTATAAAAATTTAAAACTCAATTCCCAGAACTTCACACTTTAATTTTAAACTCTAAATCTACATTAGTTAATGTTTCAAAAAAAAATCTAGATTAATTAATCTTAGGGATATAAATTTATATTTATCTATTTAAATAAAGATTTTGGTCATTTTTTTCCTTGAGAACATTTATATATTTAACTTTTTTAACGAAACATTTAGATCATTATTTTCATTGAAAACTATTTTTGTGAAAATAAATTGAAAAGGGCTATTATATGAAATTTTTCTTCTTATTTTTGTAACAGTATTAACGTGCAATATTTTTTACTATAAATTTAATAGTTTAAACTAAATAACTATAATAAATATTATCAAAGTTTCAAAAAAAATATTTTAAATACTCTCTCCGTTTCGTAAAGAGTGTCACTTAGATACATTTTACACATATTAAGAAAATGATTAAAATGCATTTATGATTGTATTAATTACACCTATTTGACCAATAATAATTGAGATAAATATATTTATTTATAAAACTAATATATTTTACAATTAATATTAAGCTATAAATTATATTAAAATTTTAAAATGACATTCTTTGTGTAACAAGAAAAAAATGGTAAAATAATACTCTTTGTGAAATAAAAAAAATATTAATTTAATAAAAAACGCACTCAAAGCAGACAAAACTGCATCATAATTAAAGATGGGTGAAATATTTGCGGTTTGTTCAGAATACCGAACAAACAAAAAAAGATACTTCCATTTTTTTTTGTTAAATGCGTTTTTACTCAGTTACGCTTTCTATATTTGTAATGTAATAATATGAAATAGAAAGAGTAATTATTTTCTTCTATTGATTTTATATTGTCAATCGGATCCCCCTGCCAAACTTTGTCCAGTGCGTAATTTACTCTCGTCCTTATTACTAATATATCACAACACGACACTTGTCTCGAAACTCGAGTTTGAGATGTCTGCTATGGTCGTGGGCACTAAGCTAGGCGGCTTGGAATCATAGGGTAAACTTATGTTCATCATCTCCACAATTTCATGTAACCTGGTCCCCTTCTCTCGATAGTGTTTTAAGTTACATTATTACACCTATGAGTGGGTGGTGTGATATTTTCTGCGGATATTTCTTTTTTTTCTTTTTTTTTGTCGACGGTTCAATTATTGAGTTCATCTGACTAATCTTGTTGTCGGTCGATATTTTTCTTTCTTAAATATTTCTCATATTTGTGTGACACATTTTCTTGCTTGCCAGGTGTGTCATGTTGTATTAAATCATTGTCAAGCCTAATTAAGAAACTTTTATGATATTACTGAAGCCACGATTCATATGAAACATATGAGTGTCTCTTATGGCCTACGGGAAACGCTTATCACTATCATGTCACTATATTAATCTTACTTACCGATTGAAAATTTACTATGCATATATTAATACATCCCTGTTTACCTTGTCATAAAATTATACTAATAAACAAAATCCAAATGAGCTGGCTTTGAATAAATGGAAACTATTTTCTTTTGTAAAAACTATAGATGTGAAAGCTAGTAATTGCTGAAATAAATTGAAACAACTTTCTATAAAACTAAAGGAGAGTATGTTTCTAGTATTGAATTGCACACATATATATATATATATATATATATATATATATTGCTCAATTAAAACATGGAAATGAGTATAAAAGATTTGATAAATTGATTGAAAACTTTATGGGAAAGATACTTCCGTTATTTCTAAAATGAGATACTTCCATTTTTAATAGAAAACGAAATTAAGGAGACGTTAATAGAAAATGAATTTAAAATAATTATTAAAAAAATCAAGTTTAGTGTTATTGGTTTATAGATTTTCACATTCTCATTAAAATTTGGGGTTATTGGTTTGATAATTTTATAGTTTTATATAAAATCTTTTGTTATTCAAAAAGTTTAGATTTTAATTATTCTATAAATCTATTAAAGTAAATGTTATTAAAAGTTGAATTGTTAACATTTTAATTCACAAAAAGATTCAAAGAATACTATACGTATCTTTGAATTCTTAAAATCATTATAATATTTTATTTTTATAGATTTTTACAATATACAAAATTCTTTACAATTATTTCAAAATTTAACAAATTTCTTAACTTTTAAAATCAACAAATTCAATAGAAATTCAAGTTCCACTAACTCCTTATAAACCATGTGATGGTAGTCTATTGGTAGATGAGGTCTAACTTGCTAAGCAATCTAGATTCGAAGACATTTCACTACACCTCATCATATGGTTACACAGATATAGATATGAACCCACTAATTATAATCCGTTTGAATACTTAGAAAATGGTATACATGTGGACTACACCTCTCTTTAGAGATTAGTCTATGTTCTTTAATAAATATGAAATATCCTTAAGTTACTCAAAAAAGTTAACAAAACATAAAACAAAATAAAAAGTAGAAATTGTAAACATGCAAATACTTGATAGAATTAACACAATTGAGATAAAAATAAATGAAATAAATATATTCAATGAGTAATAGTGTTTCATTTGTTATTTGAAAATATTAGATGAGTAATCTTATAAGAAAATGATCATAGCTCAGATTTATATAAATGAATCAGTACAACATTTTAATGTGAATTCATTATACAGTTGAACTCTATAAATTAACATAACATAATAAATACTAATTTTTCTAGTCCTAAATTGGATTAATGTTAAATACGACACTATTCAATATAATAATATTATAAAGCATCTTATACAAATATGTATTCTCAAATCACAATATAAACATAAATTAATAGTTAATATATACAAAGTTTATATATATAAACAAAACAAAATAAAATATTATATTGTTTTTTATTCACAGTAAAATTTATCTTTAATCTTTCTAAACACTTCAAAAAATTTAATTTAATTTTTCATTTCATACCCAAAGTACATCTAAATTTCAGTAATCGGATAATAACAACATGAAATTGTTTTGTGAAATTTAATCAATAATTATAATATAAAAATCAGTTCTTCTTCTTATTTTCACATAAAACATACTTCACAATATATAATCTGAAAAAATCATTGTAAATTAATAATTCTATATATAAATAAAATATTATGGTTTAAGCATTATTAATTGATAGATTCTTTACTGTAACTAGTAAAAAAAAAGTAAAAGTTATAAATACTCATATTTTATAATTTTATTCTTGTACATATACATTTGATCGCATTCGAAAAATAAATAAAGTATTGAAAAACTAGACTTTTGGAGCATAGTTTTGCAAGGTCTTAAACTTTTAATAATTAGAAATAGAAATGAAAATGAGAATTTAAGCAAAAAAAAAAAAGAAATAAGGATGAGAAACCAATATTATTAAGAGCATCACTAATATGTATATGTAGGACTAGTGAACAATGCTAAAAACGGTTCCAAAATCTTTTAAATAAGAACCGTTTCTTGCATTGTTCTCGGATTCCACTAACATGTGTCGATCCGCAATTGATTCTTTAAAAAAAAAAAATCAGATTAAAAAAAAAAATCCATTTAAAGTTCTCATGGGTAAAAAAGCTCTAATCATGCTGTTTGGATATAGGTGGTCCCATTGTCAATAAACCACGTGGCATATTATCAATGGCAAGTATTTAATCATTAATTATGTACATGCCTCCTTCAACTAATTGACAAGTCAACATCCCACGTGCGAATCGTGCGACCCTTGCTACTCTCCATCTTTACACCGTACGAGGCTCGTGCGTCCACAACTATATCCTGCGTGATATGCACGTGAACTCTACCCCTTCTGTTTTTTTTGGTGTTATTATTTGCTCATTACTTTTTCTATTATATAAATAGTGTTATTAACATTTTTGTTATGCAAAAATGTTACTTAAAATTTTAATGAAATTTTTATATTTAAAGTTTAAGATTTTTAAATAATTTTAATTATCTTAAACATTATTGACTAAATAGTTATAATTATTAAAAAATAAAGAAAAAATTTAAAATATAATTTTTTGGAAAAAAATATACTAAGTTGGAATACTGTTTTTTAAAAATAATTTAATATTTAGATTTGTGTGTAATGATTATTGTTTAGAATTTAGTATTTATGGGGTGAATTTAAGTTTATAAACTTCTATAAATAATTTATAAATATTTATAAATGACTTATGAAAGTTAAACTTCTATAAATAATTTATAAATATTAATTAAGTTTATTTTTCATTGTATTTATGGGGTGAAGCTTGTTTTATATATTTCATTGTAATATTAAAAAAAATACGTGCGATGAGTACACATGCATTTTATTTTTGGTAAAATACACATACACATGCATTTTTGTTGTCACGGATTGCTATCTTAGGACTTTCTAATCTTTTTTATACGGGATTTTCAACTTAAAACCACATGCATGTCCAAATACTGTAATTTACTATTTAAAAAAAATGCAAATGTACAGATGTTGTATATGTAAGTAACATAACTATCAGTTTAACCTATATTTTTGTTCCTGTAGAATACTAAATTTTATATTTTATAGATAAAAATATATTTGTGCAGATACTTGAAGGATATATTCAATTCATTTTTGTTTTTTTTTTTTTAAAATCATCTTTACTATGGGTATTTTAGGATATTTAAGTCAATTTTGGAATATTTAAGTCAATTTTAAGGTAAATTTTGGGTATTTTGGATATTTTTTTTGGTTCTTGGAGTTTTTTGGATTTTTTGGGTATATTTGGGTTTTCAAGTCTAGTTCGGCTATTTCGTATCTTTTCGGATCCAAGATATCAGAACCAAAGCAAATCTAATATATACCCGAAAAATTTAGATATTTTTTGGGTATTGAAATTAAGGATCCGAACTGATCTGAACTCGACAAAAACCGACTCAAATCCGAATTGATTTTTGTTTCAAATACCTAATTAGAACCAAATTTAAAGATCTGGACCTAACAAAAATCGATCTGAACTCGATTTGAAGACTCGGATGCCAGACCTAATGTCGGGAAAAAATTTTTAAAGGAATCAAATTTAGTAGGAGTATTATTTATTTGCAATCGCCATAATAAATACTCCCTCCGTTTCAAAATGTTACATGTTTTAGTTTTTTCACACATATTAATAAAACATATTAAATCTTAGTATTAAATGTATAATTTTTTGTGATTAACTATTTCCCATAACTTTTAACCAATCAAAATTCAATAAGTACAATTAATTTTCTTGAAGTTTACATTTTATCATTATTAACTATTAAAAATTGCATTGAAAAAATAAAAAATATAATTTTTTGAAACAATTTTTTTTGTTAGAAAATAGATTATTTAGAAACGGAGGGAGTAGGTAGGAATAGGTAGGTTTAAAAAAAATAAAAAATAGGTAGGTTTAAATTTTAAGAAGGATAGAACGGTACGAAACAATCAAAAAACATTTTCCATGAAGCTAATCAATTAAAGGAAAACTACAAGAGCGTAAAAGTGGGACCCAAAGAATGACCAAAGAGGCATGAAAGGCATGTGATGTTCACGTGAAGCAGACCCCACGGTAGGACCATTAATTCGGGCTGTGTCCGAAGGAAAGTAGAAGGAATTGACCAGTTTATCCTTCAATGTAATATCTCACAGTTATGGCGTTGGCCCCATCAGTACTTTTGTCCGATTTGACTTCCAGTTTTGGGTTTCTTCATTCTCTAATCATGACGACTCCCCCAATTATTTGAACTCCATTGATAAGTAAATAACGACGACAAAGAAAAATAACAGAGTAAATAACAAAAAAAAACTACAACTTTCTTTTATATATGTCAACTCATTTTGCTGTCATTTCGTCGTAGCTGTCGTTTTTCTTCCCGTAATTTATCTTGCTGTTTAGAAATTGAGGAAATTTTAATTTACCACAAATTTAATATTATTTTTCAAATTTATACTTTAAAATAATTATTTTCATAAATATTACTAATTTTAACTGAAAGTAAATAAATTAATTCTCCAAAATCATTTATAAATATTTTAAAAATAATTTATAAAGATTTATAAATCTAATACACTTTTTAAATACTGAGTTCTATACAGTAATTATTAAACCCTAAATCCAAATGTTAAGATATTTTTATCAAATTTATTTTAAAAGGTATTAGCCAATTTAAGGTATCTTAAACAATTTTTCTTAAAAAAAATAAAACTTGACAAAAACATGTTCTCAAATAATCTAGCAGGACATGCAAACTTCTAATAATAAAACTTGACAAAAACATGTTCTACAAGATATTATGTTTTTTTTTGTTAAATAAAACACAAAGACGACTTATCTATGGTTTTGGCACTGTTTTCTTGCAAATTTTGACTATGCATTTGGTTATCTAACAAATTAGCAGTTCACTCAAAAAATATACATATATGTAAATATACGTGCGGATGTCATGGATAATTTTATCCTTTCTTCATCAGACTAGTGGTGATTGCTATGAATGAATAATACTCCCTCAGTTCCACTAAAATAAATGTTTTACAAAAATAAATTGTTTCACAAAGATGTGTGTTTTTATGTTTTATATACAAAAATTGCAAATTTCAATAAAATTAATTAAATTTATTGAAAGACTATTGATTAAAATGCATTGGAATTTGATAATTTCTAAAAACGATATATGATTAATATGTTTTCTTAATATGTGTGAAAACACCAAAACATCCATCTTAATGGAACGGAGAGAGTATACATATATAGTTTTATGGATTTATCATATTAAATCGTACTCTAATTTAAAAATCAACAATATGGCTTTAAGTCATATCTTCTCTTGTAACTTGAATAAAATTTAAATTAAAAATATATTCTTTCCGTTTTTTATATATTGACATTTTGGAGAATTTTCTTAGTTATAAATTATATGATATTTTCAATTTTCTATATAAAATTTATTACTTTTTGTATCAATTTAAGTGTTGTTTAAAGGTTTTTATTTTGTTTCAAAATAAATGGTATTTTTATTTTTCTAGACAAAATTTAATGTTAGTTGAGATTTGTGACCAATTACAAAATACTATAATTTTTTTTATTGGTTGAACTAATATGATTTAATGCTACTTTAATATAATCAAGATAAATTACATAAATTTTTGTATCTTATTAATATTTGTGAAAAAACTTTAAAAACTACTTATAAGTAATACCCCCTCCGTTTCATATTAGTTGTCATTCTAGGTTTATGCACACAGATTAAGAAAATATTTAATTTTACATATTTTCAAAATAAAATACTATTACCAATACACCTAACCATATATCAACCAATAAAAAAATAAAATAGAGAATATTACCAATAAATTTTGCATTGAAAACCGAAAACGACACTTATTTTGAAACAAAAATTCTATTCCAGAACGATAAATAATTTGAAATGGAGAAAGTATTTAATAATTAATAACGAATGATATTATATTTTCTATTTTATAATTGATTGAATTGTGGTTAAGTAGATAATTAATGATGTTTTATTTAAAAATGTAATAGATTTAATATTTTTTAATCTATGTGTAAAATTTTAAAACGTTATATATTAAAAAACAAAAGGAGTACTTATGTTAAATATTTATTGTGAAGCGTGGAAATTAAGTGCATGGTTTACCTTTAATTGGTTCCTAAAGAGCCTGGTGAAAACTGGCAGTTGCGATTTACGAACTTACGAGGACATCGAGTCATCGACATGTCATTATGATCAAATACCAATGTAATAAATGCGAATAAATTACACCGTTTTGTGTGGCGATTAAATTAGAGGTCTTATATGACTTTCACGGGATTAAAATTACGATTTCATATGACATCACGATTTCATGATACCGTGATTTCTCCACTCATTTGATAACACTTGCACAAGTATTTCAAAGAGTGTAAGAATGTTCTCATAGTACTAATTGTTTGATGATAGAATTTCCCTTGAAGAGATCGGTATATTCACAAGACTATAAATAGTCAGAATCGTTACAGAGAATTCAGGAAAGTGGAAACAATATCACAAATATTTACGGAACAATCTAAACTGACTAATTCTCTGTATGTAACATAATATGCTTATATTCTATTAGCCCCCCGCAGTTGAAGCGTCACTTGCGATGACGGTTAAGCTGGTTTGGAATTCATTGAAGACTGAAGTAGGCAATCCTTTTGTGAATATATTAGCGTACTGCATTGCCGACGGTACATGAAGAACTTTGACTTCTCCAATAGCTACTTTTTAGCGAACAAAGTGTATGTCTAGCTTAACGTGTTTTGTTCACTGATGTTTGACCGGATTTGTGGCTAAGTAGACGAAGCTGATGTTGTCACAGTACACTATCGATGCCTTGTTAACCTTCCAGTGTAGTTCAATCAGTAAGTTCCTTAACAAACATAATTCAGCGACCATGTTTGCGAGTCCTTTATATTCAGCTTCAGAGCTCGAGCAAGAGACTGTGGGTTGTCTCTTTGCAGACCAGGAGACAATATTTGGACTGAAAAAGACACAGTACCCGGAGGTGGATCTTCTTGTATCGGGGCATCCACCCCAATCAGCGTCAGAGTACGCAGTTAGAGCATCAATCGGACCATTTCTAATTTGCAACCCTTGAGACAGAGTACTTTTGATGTACCTTATTATCCGACGAAGAGCCTGAAAGTTTGGTTGTCGTGGGCAATGCATATAGAGACAGATTTGGTGAACGGCATATGATATGTCTGGCCTGGTGAAAGTTAAATACTGAAGGGCTCCCGCCAGACTCCTGTAAGACGTTGGATCAGGGACCGGATCACCTTCTTCAGCGGAGAGCTTCTGTTTGAGATCGACTGGAGTTGCTATGGGTTTTGAATCCTCCATTCCCGCGCGTTTGATAATCTCGTGAGCATATAGAGACTGGCTCAGAAACAACCCTGCTTCATGTAATCCGCCTAGATTCCCAACAAGTGTTTGATTTTGCCCATGTCAGTCATCAGAAACTCAGCCTTTAATGCAATGATGATGTGTTGATGCAGCGTAGGTGAAGAGGCCGTCAGAAGTATGTCGTCGACATAAAGCAGCAGGTATGCAATGTCTTTGCCTTTCTTGTATACAAAGAGGGACGTATCTGCTTTGCTTGTGCGAAATCCCAAACAGTTGATGAAGGCAGCAAACCAAGAGTTCCATGCGTGAGGTGCCTGTTTTAGGCCATAGATAGCCTTGTGTAACTTGCAGAAATAGTTTGGGTATTGCTTGTCCACAAACTATGGTGGCTGATGCATGTATACTGTTTCATGGAGATCACCTTGGAGGAAAGCATTTTTCACGTCTAGCTGATGGATTGGCCACTCCATTGAAACGCCAATATTCAAAACGGTTCGTATCGTCGCAGGCTTTACTACAGAACTAAACGTTTCTGTAAAATCGACTCCTTCCTCCTGAGATTTCCCATTAGCAACCAGCATGGGTTTGTGGCGAGTGAGAGTACCATCTGCATCAAATTTATGTTTAAAAAGCCACATGGATCTTACAATATTAACTCCTTTTGGTCTGGGTACCAAGCTCCAAGACCTAGTCTTAAGCATAACATCATGTTCATCAGTCATTGCGGGGGTCCAATGTGGATATTTTAAAGCTTGAAGATGGCTTTTTGGTAGAGGAGATTGGGTAGTGGTTAGGAGAGTGAATATCTGTCTTGGCTTATGCACACCCGCTTTTGCTCTAGTTGTCATAGGATGAGGAGCAAGGATAGCACGGATGGGTACAGGAACAGGACGAGGTGAAGGAGGAGGAATGGTAGCCGCATGGGGAAGAGGAGCTTGAAGTATCTCTTTGAACAATGGAGAGGTGTCCTCTGAAGTCATAAACTCATACTTGTGAGTTGTGAGTCACTGTGTTTTTAGGGTGATCTGCAGCTGGAAAGATTGCCTCCTCGAAATGAACATTCCTAGATATGATGATTCTTTTAGACTTTAGATCAAGACATCTATAACCTCGATGTTGAGTGGGATATCCCAGAAATTGACAGGGGGTTGACCAAGGTTCAAGCTTGGAAAGATTGGAATGATTTAAGTTAGAGAAGCACAAACATCCAAATACCCGTAAATGGTCATACGATGGTTTCGTGTTGAAAAGAAGAGTGAATGGGATATGATTGTGGATCACAGAGTAGGGTAGAATATTTAATATATGGGAAGCGACATGGAGGGCTTCAACCCAATTTGTAGGAAAGAGTTGAGCTTGGAACAGGAGAGAACGAATAGCATTGTTTATGGTCCTAAGCATTCTTTCTGATTTTCCATTTTGTTGGAAAGAATGAGGACAAGAGAAACGAGCAATAATGCCATTTTCAGAAAAGAAATTTTGGAACTCAGTGTTGCGATATTCTCCTCCATTGTC
The DNA here is from genome assembly GCA_012274485.2 of Sinapis alba. Lineage (NCBI taxonomy): Eukaryota > Viridiplantae > Streptophyta > Magnoliopsida > Brassicales > Brassicaceae > Sinapis > Sinapis alba. Next base: position 6,591 of record MU106806.1, on the reverse strand, counting down.
GCATTGGAAGGATTTTATTTGAGTATTGAACTGATTTTTGATGTAGGAAGTGAAGTGAAGGAACTTGGAAAAAAGATCACTCTTGCGTCTAAGGGGATATACCCAAAGGAAATGAGTGTGATTGTCAAGAAATATCGCATAATACTGAAGGCCACTGTTACTCTGTATTGGAGAAGTCCATATATCAGAGTGTATTATCTCGAATGGTGCCACTGTTTGCGAATGAGAGGTGAAGTAAGGCTGTTTAACGTGTTTCCCAGGAATACAAGATCGACAAAAAGAAGAAGAGCCCTTTTTAATACAGAGATCAGAGTTTGAAGACAAAATAGATTTTAGAGCAATATTATTTGTACGGCCGAGCCTCTTATGCCACATGGAAGGTGTTAAGGCAAGCAGAGCTGTGGAAGAAGTCGAGGCCTTGTTTAAGAGAGATGGAAGCGGATAGAGATCGCCAGAGCTTTCACAGCGGAGAAGAATCCTTTGTGTTGGAATGTTTCACAGAAAAACCGAAAGGGTCAAATTCAACAATGCACCAGTTGTCTGTCGTGAATTTACGAACAAATATCAAGTTTTTTGACTATTTTTGGTGTGACAAGGACGTGATTAAAAGAAAGAGATATGGTGTTTGAGGGAAGCAAGGCAGAACCAATAGAAGTTACCAGTCTCCAGCGCTAACGTCTGGCATTGTCTCTGTGGAATATGCCTGAGTGAATGTTGTCGGTTGCAGCTCCACCAAGTTGGCTTGACGAGGGTTCTGGTTCGTTGGTTGAGGACCGCGATATGCCGGCGCCTGAGAGTATGAATTCCACTGGGGAAACTGTTGCCAAGGAGCAAAGAGCGTGTTCCAGTTGTTGGGTCCCCAATTCTGGTAGTTGTTACGAGCAGTGTAATTTCCTCTGTTGCATCTTTCTCTGTTATTGAAACGTATGTTGCCTCTGTAATTGTTGGGAGGCCGCTGTGTGTTGTTTTGTTGCTGCTGGTTGGGGGAGTGAGTGACATTGAGAGCTGTGGAAGCAGAGGGATGATCATTGTGGTTCGCCGACGTACGCTGTGGCTTCTTCAGGCGAGACTCCTCCATTTCCAGCATTGATTTGGTGTTATCAAAGGAAGGAAAGGGATCTTTGTGTTTGATAACATTAATGATGTTATCATACTTGTCATTGAGACTGTTGATGAGATACATGACAAGCGTCCTTTTATTGACTGGAGCATCAACATTAGACAAGAGATCGGCAAGAGATTTCATCTTCTGGCAGTATTCTTGAATGGAAAGATCGCCAATCTCTGTCGTTCGTAAGTCGTTATCTAGTTGAATGGCTCTTGCCTCCTTGTTATTGCGAAATTGATTTTCGATGCGGATCCAAACATCACGAGATGTCCCACCAGGCTTGAAAGAGAATCGAAATAGAGGTTGGGCGAGAGTACCGTAGATCCATAATTTTACGAGACTGTCACGCTTGACCCAAGCAACATCGTTATCGCCATTGGGAACAAGTGTTCCGTCTAGATGTCCGAGGACATCGAATGTGAGACAGTGAGTTTGAAACAACTCTCTCCAGACATCATAATTGTGATCATTTAGATCAAAGGTAATCGGTATATGTGACTTTATATTGGTCACACCGTAGGCGCGTTCTGTTGCAGGGACAGGAGCCGCCATTATCGACAGAGATGAAAGACGAGAAGAAGAAGAGAATGAGAGAAGAAGATAGAGAAAGGAAAAAATATAGAGAGCGATTAGTGTAGCTCTGCTACCATGTTTGATGATGAATTCCCCTTGAAGAGATCAGTATATTCACAAGACTATAAATAGTCAGAGTCGTTACAAAAAAAATCAGTAAAGTGAAAACAATATCACAAATATTTACGGAACAATCTAAACTGATTAATTCTCTGTAACAAAATATGCTTATATTCTATTACTAATATTATTATATCATAATACTCCCTCCGTTTCGTATTAGTTGTCGTTCTAAGTTTATGCACACAGATTAAGAAAACATTTAATTTTACATATTTTCAAAACAAAAACACTATTACCAATACACCTAACCACATATCAACCAATAGAAAAATAGAATAGAAAATATTATCAATAAATTTTCCTTTGAAAACCGAAAACGACACTTATTTTGAAACAAAAATTCTACTCCAAAACGATAATTAATCTGAAACGGAGGGAGTAATAATAAAAATAAACATGGGCAAACTTGGAAGGGATCAAAAAAGAAAGAAAGAAAGAACATTAATGTGGAAAAAAAGGACAGGAAGGGGTCGCAAAGTAAAGGCAAGTTGGTTCGAGCGTCACCAGGTTCACGTGGGAGGGACGTGGAGATCGAGGTTCCACACTCGATTCCGAATCATAAGACAGCGAAGCACACGTGTGTCCTCCTCGTTTTGCCCCCATAACGCTTCATCTCCTCAACTGTCAAAATAATAAACCTCCCTAAATTCGATGACTTCCCATTTAGTACTCTGCCAGCTACAAGTCGCTAGCGCACAAGCTTTGTTAATTGTACGATATGAACGATGTACAATACGTATTTCCAAAAGAAATGCTGAACTTGTGGTGCTATAACAGCAAAAACACAATGATAATTGATTTATCACCAGTAGTCAAAATGACAATGCCTATAATCCTAAAATATAAATATGTTTTATTGTTTGTAGGTCGCTGAATATGTATCAGAATGTCAATTATATGGTTACTACTATTCACATAACTTTTATTTATATGTTCACTTTATAGATATCATTTTTTTAGAATTTAGCGAGAATAACTAGTTGAATTTAAATCAAATCATGAATTGTCGATGTTTTTTTATTTTTTTAAAATGAATTGTCGATGTAATCAAAATAAAAAGCTTTGACTGGTAATATTATAGCGCAAAATGGTGAAAAATTAAAATAGAGAGAAATACTCCCTCCGTTTCATATTACTTATCGTTCTAGGTTTATTCATACATATTAAGAAAACATATGATTTTGTATATTTCTAAAATAAAAACACAATTACCTATACACCTAAGCATATTTCAATCAATAGAAAAACAAAAACACAATTACCTATGAATCTTATTAATGAATGTGCATTGAAACTCTAAAACGACATTTATTTTGAAACGAAAATTTTTCCCTACAACGACAAGTAATATGAAATGGAGGGAGTAACTAATAAGCATGGACTCACAATAAATGGAGTAAAGTTTTCCGTCTCTTTAACATAGAGAAAAAATTTCAGCCAAACAAAAAATAAAACACTTGATGACAAAAAATGTTTTTCACCATTTTACTCCAACTCATTTTTCTCCGGTTTACTCTCATGGAGTCATGGTTTTACCAATCACACCCAAAATAAAATTAAAAAATAGTCAGAGAGACAACCAGTGACAGTCGTCCGATGAAAGTTGGAGGAACCAACATCGTGCAGTACTGCTGACAGAATCCCTCGCACATGCGGCTACGTGCATTTCCAAAAACAATCAAAGTGGCTCGGGAGTGCGTTCGGTTCGGGGTGTGGTCCCACGTGTCTTCACCATGTGACCATCTCTGAGCTGGCACATGCGATTAACCGCTAAATCAAAACGGCAATAATCATTTGTTTCATGATCACTAGTTATTAAGAAACTCTATTTGCTTAAAAGCTGTGCCACACGTGCAACCTCGTCATGGATACTCAGATGATTCTCTCTACTTTATTTTATTCAGGCCTTTATATGATTGATTTACATATATACACTTGCCTTAGAATCATTATTGTTTTTTCTTTTCTTCTTTCAAAAGCGAGTTATTTGTAAATGTAATAAGCATGTTTGTAGCTTGGTTGGTGGGATATATATAATTATTTATTTTAATTTATATTAATTTTAAACTCAAATAAAATGTAAATAATTTAATATCAAAATGACACATAATTAAAAAAGTAGATATAATTATTAAGGATATAAATAATTTTAATAATTTTTCTTAATTAGTGTGTAGAGTATTAAAATCACACTATTTGTGAGAAAAAGATTGCGCGACCAAATCAAATAATAAGTCCAGATTTTGCAATCAAATATCGGACATAATGATCTCTGCATATCACACTATTAAGGAAGCTAAATCATAATAAATTTATGTTGCCAAGCTGTCTTTTGCTTAAACTGATGAAAGTTGTTCCCCCCACAAACTTATATTCTAATTGCCCATCAGCCCATCATAAATGTATAGAGATAAATTCATAAGGGTACACACATACTATTTCTTTTTCTCCAAGTTGTCCTCTTTATATCATTGACCGCTGAAAACATACTTGAGCTTGAACTTGCACCGGCCCAATATCTCCTCTAACCCTTTGTCTTGCGTCTGGTCCAACAGAGACCCATTCTAACGTGTTAACTAAAGTTAAATCTAAAAACAATTCTCTTTTCAGTTACTTATGCTTGCTATTAAAATAAAACACACACACACACACAAACAAACACAGACACACAAAATAACACATTTGATTGTTTGATCTGAACATGGTGAAAACGCTGATAAACAAAAATGATGAGAAACATGGATCTTGACGAGACTCTAATTTTGATGGGCCTAAAGCCAGGAAATAAAAAAACTCAGGCCAGAAGTGAAGAAAGAAAGCCGAAACGACAGCGTATGGTACTTTACGGACATGTTCTGACAAGTGCAGATTAGATTTAGAAAAAATACACAAGCGAAAATGAGGACAGCGAGTTTCAACAAGAGAAGTAATGTCAACGGTTCTTCAGCTTCCGATCATCGATCTTTCTTTGCCGGAAAAGCTCTCTACTTCCCGATTGATTCGTCAGGTTCTCTTCTTTTTCTTCTTCGTGTATCATACACATTAATTAGTAAATGCTGCTCTGTATTGACTATATAAATGCTTCTAATTTGAGTTCTTAGGCTTGTTTGGATCATGGATTCTTCTATCTCACGAATCATGGCGTTCCCGAGGAGCTGATGAAAAGAGTGTTCAAGGAGAGCAAGAGCTTGTTCTCTCTTCCTCTTGATGAGAAGATGGTGATGGTTCGACGTGGTTTTAGAGGTTACTCACCTTTATACGACGAGAAAGGTTCTTCTTCTTCTTATTATTATAGCTCATGAAATTTCTTGATCACTCCAATGAACATGTGGGTGATTCCATCTTCTCGTAACAGGTGATCCCAAGGAGCTATTCACTTTTGGATCTTCAGATGGAGTTTTGGGTCAACATTACCCTAATAAATGGCCTTCTGAAGGTAAACAAAAAGTTTTATTAGTATAAATATCCTAATTTCTTATTTTGGTTACGTTGATTTTGATCTATCTTATTATCAGATCTTTTCCCGCTATGGAGGCTAACCATGGAGCGCTACTATAAAAGTGTTGGGTACATAGCAGTAAAATGCTTAGTGACAACATTTTTTACCTTCTAAAACTAGCTATTTAATTGTTATTTTGGTTCTTGTAAAATTTTGGATTTTTTTTAATATTATTTATTTAGTTAGTTTTTTCTTGCTCATTAGGGATGTTGGCAAGAAATTGCTTGGGCTAGTGGCTTTAGCATTGGATTTGGAAGAGAACTTCTTTGAAAGACTTGGAGCCTTCAATGATCAAGCAGCCGTTGTTCGCCTCTTACGTTATTCAGGTCTTTAATCACCAAAAAATCTTTTGTAGCATTGCATGGATAATATTTTCAGTTTCAAATGAGTCACTGATTTAGAGATTGGTTTCAGAATCTTACTCTTTGTTGCATCACAGGAGAGTTGAACTCATTATCATCATCAGAAGAAGAAAAAACATGTGGGGCCACAGCTCATTCAGATTTTGGAATGCTAACTCTTCTTGCAACAGATGGAGTTCCAGGGCTTCAAGTATTAGCATTCATCTCTCATAAATTGCTTATCAAGAAAGACAATTTTTTCTTCATTAATGTTCTGACAAATGTTTACATACTAAATAAGGTTTGCAGGGATAAAGATAAAGAACCAAATGTTTGGGAAGATGTCCCTGGGATTAAAGGGTAACAATTTGACTAACACTGTTTATAATTGTATTGCAAGCCTTGAAAACTTAAAAAAGGACTTTATGTAAACAACCAGTGCTTTTGTTGTCAACATCGGAGACCTCATGGAGAGATGGACTAATGGGCTTTTCAGGTACACAACAAAAGTTCCACTCTTTTAATTTCGGGGCATCATATTGATTACCAAACCTCATTCTTATGTGTGTTTTATAGATCAACAATGCATAGAGTGTTGTCAGTGGGAAAAGAACGTTACTCGGTATGAACATACACATGTCTTAAGTTGTGACACTCTGTTTCACTAATCATCATTCATCTAATATTTGTTGGTTTAATTACTTTAAAGGTGGCTGTATTTTTAGATCCAGACCCAAACTGTGTTGTGGAGTGCTTGGAGAGTTGTTGTAGTGAAACATCCCCTCCTAGGTATTATCTGAATCTTGATTGTTGGAGGTGATTTTGAACTAATAAAAAGATTTGGTCTTTAATTGAAAAACCGTAAAAGGTTGATTTGTGAATATGTTTCCCCTCAGGTTTCCACCGGTCCGAACAAGTGATTATTTCCACGAGCGATTCAGCCAATC
>MU106805.1:67705-89396 GCA_012274485.2 Sinapis alba | reverse complement strand
TAATAAGGATATCCATGTTTAGCCTGTTTGTACATATGGCAAGTTCTTCAAGCTTCTAATAAAACCAGGATAAATCACTATGTAAGAAGCTTGATTTGGAACCATTATTCAATGGAGAGTATCCATGAAGTTGAATAAATCCCAAAGGAGTTATGTTTAAGAAGTTATTCCACTTTCTAATCAGGATATCCATGTTTAGCCTGTTTGAACATATGGCAAGTTCTTCAAGCTCCTAATCAAACCAGGATGAATCACTATGTAAGAAGCTTTATTTGGAACCATTATTCAGTGGAGAGTATCCATGAAGTTGAATAAATCCCAAAGGGGTTATGTTTAAGTAGTTATTACACTTTCTAATTAGGATATCCATGTTTAGCATGTTTGGACATATGGCAAGTTCTTCAAGCTCCTAATCAAACCAGGATGAATCACTATGTAAGAAGCTTTATTTGGAACCAGTATTCAGTGGAGAGTATCCATGAAGTTGAATCAATCCCAAAGGAGTTATGTTTAAGAAGTTATTCCACTTTATAATCAGGATATCCATGTTTAGCCTATTTGGACTTATGGCATGTTCTTTAAGATCCTAATCAAACCAAGATGAATCACTATGTAAGAAGATTGATTTGGAACCATTATTCAGTGTAGAGTATCCATGAAGTTGAATAAATCCCAAAGGAGTTATGTTTAAGAAGCTATTCCACTTTCTCATCACGATATCCATGTTTAGCCTGTGTGGACATATGGCAAGTTCTTCAAGCTTCTAATAAAACCAGGATAAATCCCTATGTAAGAAGCTTGATTTGGAACCATTATTCAGTGGAGAGTATCCATGAAGTTGAATAAATCCCAAAGGAGTTATGTTTAAGAAGTTATTCTCTTTTCTAATTAGGATATCCATGTTTAGCCTATTTGAACATATGGCAAGTTCTTCAAGCTCCTAATCAAACCAGGATGAATCACGATGTAAGAAGATTGATTTGGAACCATTATTCAGTGCAGAGTATCCATGAAGTTGAATAAATCCCAAAGAAGTTATGTTTAAGAAGTTATTCCACTTTCTAATAAGGATATCCATGTTTAGCATGTTTGGACATATGGCAAGTTCTTAAAGCTTCTAATAAAACCAGGATAAATCACTATGTAAGAAGCTTGATTTGGAACCATTATTCAGTGGATAGTATCCATGAAGTTGAATAAATCCCAAAGGAGTTATATTTAAGAAGTTATTCCACTTTCGAATCAGGATATCCATGGTTAGCCTATTTGGACATATGGGAAATTCTTCAAGCTCCTAATCAAACCAGGATGAATCACTATGTAAGAAGATGTATTTGGAACCATTATTCAGTGGAGAGTATCCATGAAGTTGGATAAATCCCAAAGGAGTTATGTTTAAGAAGTTATTCCACTTTCTAATAAGGATATCCATGTTTAGCCTGTTTGTACATATGGCAAGTTCTTCAAGCTTCTAATAAAACCAGGATAAATCACTATGTAAGAAGCTTGATTTGGAACCATTATTCAATGGAGAGTATCCATGAAGTTGAATAAATCCCAATGGACTTATGTTTTAGAAGTTATTTCACTTTCTAATCAGGATATCCATGTTTAACCTGTTGGAGTGAAATCGAAGTTGACTTGAGAAAGAAGCAGTCCTAATCCTAATGGCTTTATGATCTTTAGAGATAAGGATCAAAGAGTATTTAGGAGTTATTTAAATACAAGTGATTATCATTAGGATTAGGATATGTATGGCGTTATATAAGCCAATGTTGAGCTAAGGACATTGGTGTGGATTTAAGATTGAGTGCTTNAAGGATCAAAGAGTATTTAGGAGTTATTTAAATACAAGTGATTATCATTAGGATTAGGATATGTATGGCGTTATATAAGCCAATGTTGAGCTAAGGACATTGGTGTGGATTTAAGATTGAGTGCTTAAGTTTTTGAGTGAGTTTTCTTAAGCTAATATAAGTGAGTTCTTATAAATCTTGAGTCCATAACAAACGTTTGAGAAACAATAATTGGTATCAGAGCTTTCATCAATGGGGGATCTAGTTGTGTCGACTTCAAAACCGAAAGAAGGAGGATCTTCGATCAAGTGTCCAATACTTAATTCATCTAACTATACAGTATGGGCCATCCAAATGAAAATCCTTCTAAAAGTACATAAGGTATGGGAGATCATAGAAACAGAGACAATGGATGAAGAGAAAAATAACATGGCCATGGCGTTACTGTTTCAATCAATACCAGAGGTGCTTATCCTTCAAGTCGGAGAATTGGACACGGCTAAGAAAATATGGGAATCAATTAAGACAAGGCATGTAGGAGCTGAGAGAGTTAAAGAAGCAAGACTACAAACGTTGATGGCGGATTTTGATCGCCTTAAGATGAAGGAGACTGAAACAATAGATGAATTTTGTGGAAAATTATCTGAGATATCATCCAAATCAGCGGCATTAGGAGAAGATATAGAGGAATCAAAACTGGTTAAAAAATTTCTCAAGAGCTTACCACGCAAGAAGTACATTCATATCGTGGCAGCTCTAGAGCAAGTTTTAGATCTTAAAACTACTGGTTTTGAAGACATAGTCGGCCGCCTAAAGGCATATGAAGAAAGAGTAGCTGATGAAGAAGAGTCGCAAGAAGATCAGAGCAAGCTATTATATGCAAATTCGGAGACTCACCCTTCTCGCGAATATAACAATGATTATAGAGGCCGAGGCAGGGGAGGACGCTATTATAGAGGTCGAAGTCGTGGGAGATTTAATGGAACAAGAGATGCTTCACGAGTTACTTGTTTCAGGTGTGACAAGGTTGGGCACTTCGTATATCAGTGTCCGGACAGATTACTTAAACTACAAGAAGTTCAAGAAACTGAGAATGAAACGCAAGAAGCAGATGAACTCATGATGCATGAAGTTGTTTATTTGAATGAAGGCAAGATAGTACCAAGCAACTATGAAGTAAACAATGACGATGACACTGTTTGGTACCTTGACAATGGTGCAAGTAACCACATGAGTGGAGACAAAAGATACTTCTCAGCTATTGATGACTCAATCACAGGAAAAGTACGATTTGGCGACGACTCGCGTATTGATATTAAAGGAAAAGGAACAATAGAATTCACTGATAGGAATGGAGAGGCAAGGAAAATAACAGATGTATACTTTATCCCTGACCTAAAGAGCAACATCATTAGCCTCGGTCAAGCCACAGAGTCCGGATGTGATGTTAGAATGAGAGGTGAAGAGCTCATTATGCATGATCGAGAAGGCAAGATGATAGTAAAAGCAACTCGATCAAAGAACAGACTTTACAAGGTTCGTATGGGATTAAAGGAAACAGTATGTTATCTCTCTACCAAGACGAGTGACTCAAGTAGATGGCACGCGAGATTGGGGCATATAAATCTCGATACAATGAAATCTATGGTAACAAGAGAACTGGTTACAGGAATTCCAAAGATCGATATCGAAGCTAAAGTATGCGGATCATGCTTACTTGGGAAGCAAGCGAGGCAGGCCTTTCCTAAAGCAACACTGTATCGAGCAACTAAAGTACTAGAACTAGTACATGGTGATCTCTGCGGTCCTATTACGCCAAGTACAAATGCTGGAAACCGATATATCTTCGTGCTAATTGATGACTATTCGAGATATATGTGGATAGCACTGTTGAAAGAGAAAAGCGATGCTTTTACAAAATTCAAAAGTTTCAAACATATAGTAGAACAAGAGTCAAAGATGCACATTGGAACTTTAAGAACGGATAGAGGAGGAGAGTTTGTGTCTCAAGAATTCAATCTATTTTGCAATGAATCAGGTATTAAACGACATCTCACAGCACCATATAGTCCGCAGCAAAACAGAGTTGTTGAGAGGCGAAATAGAACGTTGATGGAGATGACTAGGAGTATAATGAAGCATATGTCAGTACCAAATTATCTTTGGGGGGAAGCAGTGAGGCATTCTACGTATCTTCTAAACCGAATAGCAACGAGAGTGATCAAAGACCGAACTCCATATGAAGCTTACCATTCAAAGAAGCCTAATATTAGTCACCTAAAGATTTTTGGTTGCATAGGATATGCGAAGGTGGAAGCTAAACTATTAAAGAAGCTCGATGATAGGTCACGTATGCTTGTACATCTCGGGACAGAGCCTGGCTCCAAGGCTTATCGGATGTTTGATCCGAGAACACAGAAGGTAATAGTAAGTCGAGATGTCGTATTTGACGAGGCGAAAGGATGGAACTGGAGCTCAACAACGACAGACCAAGGTGTGTCCGGAAGTTTTCGAATCATAGTTGGAATGTTTGGGAATCATGGAATACAAGAAACAGAGCTCGAAACAGAGATCAATGAGAACAAAACAGAAGAAAATAATACAGAATCACAGACAAGAGATGAAGATCATGAAGATGATACAGAGAGTGAGGAAGACTCTAGTACACAAGGTGCCCCGCTACTTAGGCGATCCGAAAGACTCAGTACAAAGCCGAAATATCTAGAGGACTACGTATTATACCTAGCAGAAGAAGAAGGAGAAAAACTACTTATGTGTTTAAACAATGAGCCACGAAACTTTGAGGAAGCTAGAGAGTATAAAGAATGGTTACGTGCCTGTGAGGATGAGATAAATTCGATTACAAAGCTTGATTCATGGAGTCTTGTGGACCTTCCACCAGGAGCTAAACCAATAGGTTTGAAGTGGATTTTCAAAATCAAAAGGAACTGCGATGGAAGTATCAACAAGTATAAATCTCGACTGGTTGCAAAAGGCTATGTTCAACGTTATGGGATAGACTACGAAGAGGTGTTCGCCCCAGTTGCCAGAATAGAGACTATACGATTGCTCATCAACCTTGCAGCAACAAATGTCTGGGAGATACATCACCTTGACGTAAAAACAGCCTTCCTACACGGAGAGCTAAAAGAAACTGTTTATGTAACACAACCGGAAGGATTTGAAGTGAAAGGAAGTGAGCACAAGGTATATAAACTAAAGAAGGCACTATACGGTTTAAAGCAAGCACCCAGGGCATGGAATGACAAACTAAATAAGATCCTAATAGATCTCAAGTTCTCTAGATGCCTGAAAGAAGCTTCCGTCTACAGAAAAGAAGTGGGAGGAAGTCTATTACTTGTTGCTGTGTATGTTGACGATTTATTCGTCACAGGAATGTCCATGGAAACGATAAATGAGTTTAAAGGGGAGATGGCAAGCAAATTTGATATGAGTGACCTTGGAAGACTGTCCTACTACCTAGGAATCGAAGTAACACAGCACTGCAAGGGGATCACTTTGAACCAGAGCCGGTATGCTTTGAAGATTTTAGAAGAAGCCGGCATGAGAGAATGCAATCCGGTACATGTTCCTATGGAACCGGGGCTCAAGTTGGCTAAGTCTGAGGCAGAAACCGAGATTGATGCAACAAATTATAGGAAGATCATTGGCTGTTTTTGGTACTTACTTCATACGAGGCCTGATATCTCGTATTGTGTGGGTGTGTTAAGCAGATATATGGCGAGTCCAAGGGTATCTCATGGCACAGCAATAAAGCAATGTCTCAGGTACCTGAAGGGAACTATCTCTTACGGTATAACCTTTGAGAGGTCAGGAAGAAAAGCAACAAGACTAGTAGGCTATAGTGACAGCAGCCACAATGTTGATCCGGATGATGGCAGAAGCACAACAGGGCATATTTTCTATCTTGGAAATAGTCCAATCACGTGGTGTTCCCAAAAGCAGGATACGGTTGCTTTATCTTCATGTGAAGCTGAGTTTATGGCAGGTACCGAAGCCGCAAGACAAGCCATTTGGCTTCAGGATTTGCTTCGAGAAATCCTTGGAACCTCACACGAAAAGACAGTCATACGTATTGACAATAGATCAGCGATTGCCCTTACCAAGAACCCGGTGTTTCATGGACGCAGCAAGCACATTCATACACGGTATCACTTTATAAGAGAGTGTGTTGAAAAGGGTTTAATGGAGGTTGAACATATACCCGGAAGTGAACAAAAGGCGGACATACTAACTAAAGCTCTTGGAAGAATCAAGTACAAAGAAATGCGGAATCTCATAGGCGTACATAATGTTGAAGAAAAGGACTTCGAGTTCAAAGGGGAGATTGTTGGAGTGAAATCGAAGTTGACTTGAGAAAGAAGCAGTCCTAATCCTAATGGCTTTATGATCTTTAGAGATAAGGATCAAAGAGTATTTAGGAGTTATTTAAATACAAGTGATTATCATTAGGATTAGGATATGTATGGCGTTATATAAGCCAATGTTGAGCTAAGGACATTGGTGTGGATTTAAGATTGAGTGCTTAAGTTTTTGAGTGAGTTTTCTTAAGCTAATATAAGTGAGTTCTTATAAATCTTGAGTCCATAACAAACGTTTGAGAAACAATAATTGGTATCAGAGCTTTCATCAATGGGGGATCTAGTTGTGTCGACTTCAAAACCGAAAGAAGGAGGATCTTCGATCAAGTGTCCAATACTTAATTCATCTAACTATACAGTATGGGCCATCCAAATGAAAATCCTTCTAAAAGTACATAAGGTATGGGAGATCATAGAAACAGAGACAATGGATGAAGAGAAAAATAACATGGCCATGGCGTTACTGTTTCAATCAATACCAGAGGTGCTTATCCTTCAAGTCGGAGAATTGGACACGGCTAAGAAAATATGGGAATCAATTAAGACAAGGCATGTAGGAGCTGAGAGAGTTAAAGAAGCAAGACTACAAACGTTGATGGCGGATTTTGATCGCCTTAAGATGAAGGAGACTGAAACAATAGATGAATTTTGTGGAAAATTATCTGAGATATCATCCAAATCAGCGGCATTAGGAGAAGATATAGAGGAATCAAAACTGGTTAAAAAATTTCTCAAGAGCTTACCACGCAAGAAGTACATTCATATCGTGGCAGCTCTAGAGCAAGTTTTAGATCTTAAAACTACTGGTTTTGAAGACATAGTCGGCCGCCTAAAGGCATATGAAGAAAGAGTAGCTGATGAAGAAGAGTCGCAAGAAGATCAGAGCAAGCTATTATATGCAAATTCGGAGACTCACCCTTCTCGCGAATATAACAATGATTATAGAGGCCNACATATGGCAAGTTCTTCAAGCTTCTAATAAAACCAGGATAAATCACTATGTAAGAAGCTTGATTTGGAACCATTATTCAATGGAGAGTATCCATGAAGTTGAATAAATCCCAAAGGAGTTATGTTTAAGAAGTTATTCCACTTTCTAATCAGGATATCCATGTTTAGCATGTTTGGACATATGGCAAGTTCTTCAAGCTCCTAAACAAACCAGGATGAATCACTATGTAAGAAGCTTTATTTGGAACCATTATTCAGTGGAGAGTATCCATGAAGTTAAATAAATCCCAAAGGGGTTATGTTTAAGTAGTTATTACACTTTCTAATTAGGATATCCATGTTTAGCATGTTTGGACATATGGCAAGTTCTTCAAGCTCCTAAATAAACCAAGATGAATCACTATGTAAGAAGATTGATTTGAAACTATTATTCAGTGGAGAGTATCCATGAAGTTGGATAAATCCCAAAGAAGTTATGTTTAAGAAGTTATTCCACTTTCTAATAAGGATATCCATGTTTAGCCTGTTTGTACATATGGCAAGTTCTTCAAGCTTCTAATAAAACCAGGATAAATCACTTCGTAAGAAGAGATTTGGAACCATTATTCAATGGAGCGTATCCAAGAAGTTGAATAAATCCCAAAGGCGTTATGTTTAAGAAGTTATTCCCTTTTCTAATCAGGATATCCATGTTTAGCCTATTTGGACATATGGCAAGTTCTTGAAGCTCCTAATCAAACCAGGATGAATCACTATGTAAGAAGATTGAGTTGGAACCATTATTCAGTGGAGAGTATCCATGAAGTTGAATAAATCCCAAAGGAGTTATGTTTAAGAAGTTATTCCACTTTCTAATCAGGATATCCATGTTTAGCCTATTTGGACATATGGCAAATTCTTCAAGCTCCTAATCAAACCAGGATGAATAGCTATGTAAGAAGATTGATTTGGAACCGTTATTCAATGGAGAGTATCCATGAAGTTGAATAAATTCCAAAGGAGTTATGTTTAAGAAGCTATTCCCTTTTCTAATCAGGATATCCATGTTTAGCCTATTTGGACATATGACAAGTTCTTCAATCTCCTAATCAAACCAGGATGAACCACGATGAATCACGATGTAAGAAGATTGATTTGGAACCATTATTCAGTGGAGAGTATCCGTGAAGTTGAATAGATCCCAAAGGAGTTATGTTTAAGAAGTTATTCCACTTTCTAATCAGGATATCCATGTTTAGCCTGTGTGGACATATGGCAAGTTCTTAAAGCTTCTAAACAAACCAAGATAAAACACTATGTAAGAAGCTTGATTTGGAACCATTATTCAGTGGAGAGTATCCATGAAGTTAAATAAATCCCAAAGGAGTTATGTTTAAGAAGTTATTCCACTTTCTAATCATGATATCCATGTTTAGCATGTTTGGACATATGGCAAGTTCTTCAAGCTTCTAATAAAACCAGGATAAATCACTATGTAAGAAGCTTGATTTGGAACCATTATTCAATGGAGAGTATCCATGAAGTTAAATAAATTCCAAAGGAGTTATGTTTAAGAAGTTATTCCCTTTTCTAATCATGATATCCATCTTTAGCCTATTTGGACATATGACAAGTTCTTCAAGCTCCTAATCAAACCAGGATGAATCACGATGTAAGAAGATTGATTTGGAACTATTATTCAGTGGAGAGTATCCATGAAGTTTAATAAATCCCAAAGGAGTTATTTTTAAGAATTTATTCCATTTTCTAATCAGGATATCCATGTTTAGCCTGTTTGGACATATGGCAAGTTCTTCAAGCTCCTAATCAAACCAGGATGAATCACTATGTAAGAAGCTTGATTTGGAACCAGTATTCAGTGGAGAGTATCCATGAAGTTGAATAAATCCCAAAGGAGTTATGTTTAAGAAGTTATTCCACTTTATAATCAGGATATCCATGTTTAGCCTATTTGGACTTATGGCATGTTCTTTTAGATCCTAATCAAACCAAGATGAATCACTATGTAAGAAGATTGATTTGGAACCATTATTCAGTGTAGAGTATCCATGAAGTTGAATAAATCCCAAAGGAGTTATGTTTAAGAAGCTATTCCACTTTCTCATCACGATATCCATGTTTAGCCTATGTGGACATATGGCAAGTTCTTCAAGCTTCTAATAAAACCAGGATAAATCCCTATGTAAGAAGCTTGATTTGGAACCATTATTCAGTGGAGAGTATCCATGAAGTTGAATAAATCCCAAAGGAGTTATGTTTAAGAAGTTATTCTCTTTTCTAATTAGGATATCCATGTTTAGCCTATTTGAACATATGGCAAGTTCTTCAAGCTCCTAATCAAACCAGGATGAATCACGATGTAAGAAGATTGATTTGGAACCATTATTCAGTGCAGAGTATCCATGAAGTTGAATAAATCCCAAAGAAGTTATGTTTAAGAAGTTATTCCACTTTCTAATAAGGATATACATGTTTAGCATGTTTGGACATATGGCAAGTTCTTCAAGCTTCTAACAAAACCAGGATAAATCACTATGTAAGAAGCTTGATTTGGAACCATTATTCAGTGGATAGTATCCATGAAGTTGAATAAATCCCAAACGAGTTATATTTAAGAAGTTATTCCACTTTCGAATCAGGATATCCATGGTTAGCCTATTTGGACATATGGGAAATTCTTCAAGCTCCTAATCAAACCAGGATGAATCACTATGTAAGAAGATGTATTTGGAACCATTATTCAGTGGAGAGTATCCATGAAGTTGGATAAATCCCAAAGGAGTTATGTTTAAGAAGTTATTCCACTTTCTAATAAGGATATCCATGTTTAGCCTGTTTGTACATATGGCAAGTTCTTCAAGCTTCTAATAAAACCAGGATAAATAACTATGTAAGAAGCTTGATTTGGAACCATTATTCAGTGGAGAGTATCCATGAAGTTGAATAAATACCAAAGGAGTTATGTTTAAGAAGTTATTCCACTTTCTAATAAGGATATCCATGTTTAGCCTGTTTGGACATATGGCAAGTCCTCGAGCTCCTAATCAAACCAGGATGAATCACTATGTAAGAAGCTTTATTTGGAACCATTATTCAGTGGAGAGTATCCATGAAGTTGAATAAATCCCAAAGGAGTTATGTTTAAGAAGTTATTCCACTTTCTAATCACGATATCCATGTTTAGCATGTGTGGACATATGGCAAGTTCTTCAAGCTTCTAATAAAACCAGGATAAATCCCTATGTAAGAAGCTTGATTTTGAACCATTATTCAGTGGAGAGTATCCATGAAGTTGAATAAATCCCAAAGGAGTTATGTTTAAGAAGTTATTCCCTTTTCTAATCAGGATATCCATGTTTAGCCTATTTGGACATATGGCAAGTTCTTCAATCTCCTAATCAAACCAGGATGAATCACGATGTAAGAAGATTGATTTGGAACCATTATTCAGTGGAGAGTATCCATGAAGTTGAATAAATCCCATAGAAGTTATGTTTAAGAAGTTATTCCACTTTCTAATAAGGATATCCATGTTTAGCATGTTTGGACATATGGCAAGTTCTTCAAGCTTCTAATAAAACCAGGATAAATCACTATAAAAGAAGTTTGATTTGGAACCATTATTCAGTGGATAGTATCCATGAAGTTGAATAAATCCCAAAGGAGTTATATTTAAGAAGTTATTCCACTTTCTAATCAGGATATCCATGTTTAGCCTGTTTGTACATATGGCAAGTTCTTCAAGCTTCTAATAAAACCAGGATAAATCACTATGTAAGAAGCATTATTTAGAACCAGTATTCAGTGGATAGTATCCATGAAGTTGAATAAATCCCAAAGTAGTTATGTTTAAGAAGTTATTCCACTTTCTAATCAGGATATCCATGTTTAGCCTGTTTGGACATATGGCAAGTTCTTCAAGCTCCTAATCAAACCAGGATGAATCACTATGTAAGAAGCTTTATTTGGAATCATTATTCAGTGGAGAGTATCCATGAAGTTGAATAAATCCCAAAGGAGTTATGTTTAAGAAGTTATTACACTTTCTAATTAGGATATCCATGTTTAGCATGTTTGGACTTATGGCAAGTTCTTCAAGCTTCTAATAAAACCAGGATAAATCACTACGTAAGAAGCTTGATTTGGAACCATTATTCAATGGAGAGTATCCAAGAAGTTGAATAAATCCCAAAGGCGTTATGTTTAAGAAGTTATTCCACTTTCTAATCAGGATATCCATGTTTAGCCTCTTTGGACATATGGCAAGTTCTTGAAGCTTCTAAACAAACCAAGATGAAACACTCTGTAAGAAGCTTGATTTGGAACAATTATTCAATGGAGAGTATCCATTAAGTTGAATAAATCCCAATGGACTTATGTTTTAGAAGTTATTTCACTTTCTAATCAGGATATCCATGTTTAACCTGTTTGGACATATGGCAAGTTTTTCAAGCTCCTAATCAAACAAGGATGAATCACTATGTAAGAAGCTTGATTTGGAACCATTATTAAGTGGAGAGTATCCATGAAGTTGAATAAATCCCAAAGGAGTTATATTTAAGAAGTTATTCCACTTTCTAATCAGGATATCCATGTTTAGCATGTTTGGACATATGGCAAGTTCTTCAAGCTTCTAATAAAACCAGGATAAATCACTATGTAAGAAGATTGATTTGGAACCATTATTCAGTGGAGAGTATCCATGAAGTTGGATAAATCCCAAAGGAGTTATGTTTAAGAAGTTATTCCACTTTCTAATAAGGATATCCATGTTTAGCCTGTTTGTACATATGGCAAGTTCTTCAAGCTTCTAATAAAACCAGGATAAATCACTATGTAAGAAGCTTGATTTGGAACCATTATTCAATGGAGAGTATCCATGAAGTTAAATAAATTCCAAAGGAGTTATGTTTAAGAAGTTATTCCCTTTTCTAATCATGATATCCATCTTTAGCCTATTTGGACATATGACAAGTTTTTCAAGCTCCTAATCAAACCAGGATGAATCACGATGTAAGAAGATTGATTTGGAACCATTATTCAGTGGAGAGTATCCATGAAGTTTAATAAATCCCAAAGGAGTTATTTTTAAGAAGTTATTCCATTTTCTAATCAGGATATCCATGTTTAGCCTGTTTGGACATATGGCAAGTTCTTGAAGCTTCTAAACAAACCAAGATGAAACACTATGTAAGAAGCTTGATTTGGAACAATTATTCAGTTGAATAAATATCATAAGAGTTATGTTGAAGAAGTTATTCCACTATCTAATCATGATGTCAAAATTTAGCTTGTTTGGACATATGGCTAGTTCTTCAAGCTTCTAATCAAACCAGGATGAATCTTTATGTAAAAATCTTGATTTGGAACCATTATTCAGTGTAGAGTATCCATGAAGTTCAATAAATCCCAAAGGAGTTATGTTTAAGAAGTTATTCCACTTTCTAATCAGGATATCCATGTTTAGCCTATTTGGACATATGGCAAATTCTTCAAGCTCCTAATCAAACCAGGATGAATCACTATATAAGAAGATTGATTTGGAACCATTATTTAGTGGAGAGTATCCATGAAGTTGAATAAATCCCAAAGGAGTTATGTTTAAGAAGTTATTCTACTTTCTAATCAGGATATCCATGTTTAGCATGTTTGGACATATGACAAGTTCTTCAAGCTTCTAATCAAACAAGGATGAATCACTATGTTAAAAGCTTGATTTGGAATCATTAATAAGTGGAGAGTGTTTCATGAAGTTAAATAAATCTCATAGGAGTCATGTTGAATAAGTTATTTTGACTTTCTAATCAGGATATCCATGTTTAGCCTGTTTGGACATATGGCAAGTTCTTCAAGCTTCTAATCAAACCAGGATGAATCTTTATGTAAGAAGCTTGATTTGGAACTATTATTCAGTGTAGAGTATCGATGAAGTTGAATAAATCCCAAAGGAGTTATGTTTAAGAAGTTATTCCACTTTATAATCAGGATATCCATGTTTAGCCTATTTGGACTTATGGCATGTTCTTTAAGATCCTAATCAAACCAAGATGAATCACTATGTAAGAAGATTTATTTGGAACCATTATTCAGTGTAGAGTATCCATGAAGTTGAATAAATCCCAAAGGAGTTATGTTTAAGAAGCTATTTGATGAATCCCTTGTGAGGAGATCCTTTTGTCCCTGATTCTTTTGAAGGATGATCTTCTGGTTTGAGAGAGAAAGGGGTTGATTTCATATGATGATGGATGGATTGAATGGATGATCTTCAGAAATGATCTATGGAATGATCAAATCTTGTGTAGAATTGTCTAGATCAAGAGAATGAACTCTGTTTGTGATCAAAGACAAGTTTTGCTTGCAGAGAATGAACTCCTAGCAATCTATGTTCAAGGATGAACAATGGATTCACAAATGTAGAGAGAGTTTTTGATAAAAAGAGTGAATAATGTTTCTAAAACAAAAGAGAGTTTAAGTAGAGAAGAAGGAAATGGAAAAGTCCTAAAATTGTAGAAAAAAAGAAAAACTAAACTAAAACTAAAATTGTCTTGAAAACTCAATATTAATTGTTTTGGCTGATTTCTTGACTTCATTTTCGTGGCTAGCCATTCAGAAAGAGAGAATGGATCCTCAACTTGGGTATTGATCTTCTTTTAGGCTGAGAAAATTCCTAAGCCATTCATGAGGCTGATCCACATCTTTTCCATCTTGTTTGACATGTTCATCATTGTCAATATAAGATCTTTATGCTCCATTCCAACCTTAGAATCATCTTCAAGCTTTCCATTCAGCCATCCCGATTTATCCTTTGTTGCATAGTCATCTGGCTCAACCATGGTTGCATCACTATTCCACTTTCTAATCACGATATCCATGTTTAGCCTGTGTGGACATATGGCAAGTTCTTCAAGCTTCTAATAAAACCAGGATAAATCACTATGTAAGAAGCTTGATTTGGAACCATTATTCAGTGGAGAGTATCCATGAAGTTGAATAAATCCCAAAGGAGTTATGTTTAAGAAGTTATTCTCTTTTCTAATTTGGATATCCATGTTTAACCTATTTGGACATATGGCAAGTTCTTCAAGCTCCTAATCAAACCAGGATGAATCAGGATGTAAGAAGATTGATTTGGAACCATTATTCAGTGCAGAGTATCCATGAAGTTGAATAAATCCCAAAGGAGTTATGTTTTAGAAGTTATTCCACTTTCTAATAAGGATATCCATGTTTAGCCTGTTTGTACATACGGCAAGTTCTTCAAGCTTCTAATAAAACCAGGATAAATCACTATGTAAGAAGCTTGATTTGGAACCATTATTCAATGGAGAGTATCCATGAAGTTGAATAAATACCAAAGGAGTTATGTTTAAGAAGTTATTCCACTTTCTAATAAGGATATCCATGTTTAGCCTGTTTGGACATATGGCAAGTTCTTCGAGCTCCTAATCAAACCAGGATGAATCACTATGTAAGAAGCTTTATTTGGAACCATTATTCAGTGGAGAGTATCCATGAAGTTGAATAAATCCCAAAGGAGTTATGTTTAAGAAGTTATTCCACTTTCTAATCACGATATCCATGTTTAGCCTGTGTGGACATATGGCAAGTTCTTCAAGCTTCTAATAAAACCAGGATAAATCCCTATGTAAGAAGCTTGATTTTGAACCATTATTCAGTGGAGAATATCCATGAAGTTGAATAAATCCCAAAGGAGTTATGTTTAAGAAGTTATTCCCTTTTCTAATCAGCATATCCATGTTTAGCCTATTTGGACATATGGCAAGTTCTTCAAGCTCCTAATCAAACCAGGATGAATCACGATGTAAGAAGATTTATTTGGAACCATTATTCAGTGGAGAGTATCCATGAAGTTGAATAAATCCCATAGAAGTTATGTTTAAGAAGTTATTCCACTTTCTAATAAGGATATCCATGTTTAGCATGTTTGGACATATGGCAAGTTCTTCAAGCTTCTAATAAAACCAGGATAAATCACTATGTAAGAAGCTTGATTTGGAACCATTATTCAGTGGATAGTATCCATGAAGTTGAATAAATCCCAAAGGAGTTATATTTAAGAAGTTATTCCACTTTCTAATCAGGATATCCATGTTTAGCCTGTTTGTACATATGGCAAGTTCTTCAAGCTTCTAATAAAACCAGGATAAATCACTATGTAAGAAGCTTGATTTAGAACCATTATTCAGTGGATAGTATCCATGAAGTTGAATAAATCCCAAAGTAGTTATGTTTAAGAAGTTATTCCACTTTCTAATCAGGATATCCATGTTTAGCCTATTTGGACATATGGCAAGTTCTTCAAGCTCCTAATCAAACCAGGATGAATCACTATGTAAGAAGCTTTATTTGGAACCATTATTCAGTGGAGAGTATCCATGAAGTTGAATAAATCCCAAAGGAGTTATGTTTAAGAAGTTATTACACTTTCTAATTAGGATATCCATGTTTAGCATGTTTGGACTTATGGCAAGTTCTTCAAGCTTCTAATAAAACCAGGATAAATCACTATGTAAGAAGCTTGATTTGGAACCATTATTCAATGGAGAGTATCCAAGAAGTTGAATAAATCCCAAAGGCGTTATGTTTAAGAAGTTATTCCACTTTCTAATCAGGATATCCATGTTTAGCCTGTTTGGACATATGGCAAGTTCTTGAAGCTTCTAAACAAACCAAGATGAAACACTCTGTAAGAAGCTTGATTTGGAACAATTATTCAATGGAGAGTATCCATTAAGTTGAATAAATCCCAATGGACTTATGTTTTAGAAGTTATTTCACTTTCTAATCAGGATATCCATGTTTAACCTGTTTGGACATATGGCAAGTTTTTCAAGCTCCTAATCAAACGAGGATGAATCACTATGTAAGAAGCTTGATTTGGAACCATTATTAAGTGGAGAGTATCCATGAAGTTGAATAAATCCCAAAGGAGTTATATTTAAGAAGTTATTCCACTTTCTAATCAGGATATCCATGTTTAGCATGTTTGGACATATGGCAAGTTCTTCAAGCTTCTAATAAAACCAGGATAAATCACTATGTAAGAATATTGATTTGGAACCATTATTCAGTGGAGAGTATCCATGAAGTTGGATAAATCCCAAAGGAGTTATGTTTAAGAAGTTATTCCACTTTCTAATAAGGATATCCATGTTTAGCCTGTTTGTACATATGGCAAGTTCTTCAAGCTTCTAATAAAACCAGGATAAATCACTATGTAAGAAGCTTGATTTAGAACCATTATTCAGTGGATAGTATCCATGAAGTTGAATAAATCCCAAATTAGTTATGTTTAAGAAGTTAATGCACTTTCTAATCAGGATATCCATGTTTAGCCTGTTTGGACATATGGCAAGTTCTTCAAGCTCCTAATCAAACCAGGATGAATCACTATATAAGAATCTTTATTTGGAACCATTATTCAGTGGAGAGTATCCATGAAGTTGAATAAATCCCAAAGGAGTTATGTTTAAGAAGTTATTACACTTTCTAATTAGGATATCCATGTTTAGCATGTTTGGACATATGGCAAGTTCTTCAAGCTTCTAATAAAACCAGGATAAATCACTATGTAAGAAGCTTGATTTGGAACCATTATTCAATGGAGAGTATCCAAGAAGTTGAATAAATCCCAAAGGAGTTATGTTTAAGAAGTTATTCTACTTTCTTATCAGGATATCCATGTTTAGCTTGTTTGGCCATATGGCAATTTCTTCAAGCTTCTAATCAAACCAGGATGAATATTTATGTAAGAATCTTGATTTGGAACCATTATTCAGTGTAGAGTATCCATGAAGTTCAATAAATCCCAAAGGAGTTATGTTTAAGAAGTTATTCCCTTTTCTAATCAGGATATCCATGTTTAGCCTATTTGGACATATGGCAAGTTCTTGAAGCTCCTAATCAAACCAGGATGAATCACTATGTAAGAAGATTGAGTTGGAACCATTATTTAATGGATAGTATCCATGAAGTTGAATAAATCCCAAAGGAGTTATGTTTAAGAAGTTATTCCACTTTCTAATCAGGATATCCATGTTTAGCCTATTTGGACATATGGCAAAGTCCTCAAGCTCCTAATCAAACCAGGATGAATCACTATGTAAGAAGATTGATTTGGAACCATTATTTAATGGAGAGTATCCATGAAGTGTAATAAATTCCAAAGGAGTTATGTTTAAGAAGTTATTCCCTTTTCTAATCAGGATATCCATGTTTAGCCTATTTGGACATATGGCAAGTTCTTCAAGCTCCTAATCAAACCAGGACGAACCACGATGAATCACGATGTAAGAAGATTGATTTGGAACTATTATTCAGTGGAGAGTATCCATGAAGTTGAATAGATCCCAAAGGAATTATGTTTAAGAAGTTATTCCACTTTCTAATCAGGATATCCATGTTTAGCCTGTTTGGACATATGGCAAGTTCTTGTAGCTTCTAAACAAACCAAGATAAAACACTATGTAAGAAGCTTGATTTGGAACCATTATTTAGTGGAAAGTATCCATGAAGTTGAATAAATCGCAAAGGAGTTATATTTAAGAAGTTATTCCACTTTCTAATCAGGATATCCATGTTTAGCATGTTTGGACATATGGCAAGTTCTTCAAGCTTCTAATGAAACCAGGATAAATCACTATGTAAGAAGCTTGATTTGGAACCATTATCCAATGGAGAGTATCCATGAAGTTGAATAAATTCCAAAGGAGTTATGTTTAAGAAGTTATTACCTTTTCTAATCAGGATATCCATCTTTAGCCTATTTGGACATATGGCAAGTTCTTCAAGCTCCTAATTAAACCAGGATGAATCACGATGTAAGAAGATTGATTTGGAACCGTTATTCAGTGGAGAGTATCCATGAAGTTTAATAAATCCCAAAGGAGTTATGTTTAAGAAGTTATTCCATTTTCTAATCAGGATATCCATGTTTAGCCTGTTTGGACATATGGCAAGTTCTTGAAGCTTCTAAACAAACCAAGATGAAACACTATGTAAGAAGCTTGATTTGGAACAATTATTCAGTTGAATAAATATCATAAGAGTTATGTTGAAGAAGCTATTCCACTATCTAATCATGATGTCAATATTTAGCCTGTTTGGACATATGGCTAGTTCTTCAAGCTTCTAATCAAACCACGATGAATCACTATGTAAAAAGCTTGATTTGGAAACATTAATCAGTGGAGAGTTTCCATGAAGTTGAATAAATCCCAAAGGAGTTATGTTTAAGAAGTTATTCCACTTTCTTATTAGGATATCCATGTTTAGCTTGTTTGGACATATGGCAATTTCTTCAAGCTTCTAATCAAACCAGGATGAATCATTATGTAAGAATCTTGATTTGAAACCACTATTCAGTGTAGAGTATCCATGAAGTTTAATAAATCCCAAAGGAGTTATGTTTAAGAAGTTATTCCACTTTCTAATCATGATATCCATGTTTAGCCTATTTGGACATATGGCAAATTCTTCAAGCTCCTAATCAAACCAGGATGAATCACTATGTAAGAAGATTGATTTGGAACCATTATTTAGTGGATAGTATCCATGAAGTTGAATAAATCCCAAAGGAGTTATGTTTAAGAAGTTATTCTACTTTCTAATCAGGATATCCATGTTTATCATTGTTGGACATATGGCAAGTTCTTCAAGCTTCTAATCAAACAAGGATGAATCACTATGTTAAAAGCTTGATTTTGAATCATTAATAAGTAGAGAGTCTTTCATGAAGTTAAATAAATCTCATAGGAGTTATGTTGAATGAGTTATTTTGACTTTCTAATCAGGATATCCATGTTTAGCCTGTTTGGACATATTGTAAGTTCTTCAAGCTTCTAATCAAACCAGGATGAATCTTTATGTAAGAAGCTTGATTTGGAACTATTATTCAGTGTAGAGTATCCATGGAGTTGAATAAATCCCAAAGGAGTTATGTTTAAGAAGTTATTCCACTTTATAATCAGGATATCCATGTTTAGCCTATTTGGACATATGGCAAGTTCTTCAAGCTCCTAATCAAACCAAGATGAATCACTATGTAAGAAGATTGATTTGGAACCATTATTCAGTGTAGAGTATCCATGAAGTTGAATAAATCCCAAAGGAGTTATATTTAAGAAGTTATTCCACTTTCTAATCACGATATCCATGTTTAGCCTGTGTGGACATATGGCAAGTTCTTCAAGCTTCTAATAATACCAGGATAAATCCCTATGTAAGAAGCTTGATTTGGAACCATTATTCAGTGGAGAGTATCCATGAAGTTGAATAAATCCGAAAGGAGTTATGTTTAAGAAGTTATTCCCTTTTCTAATCAGGATATCCATGTTTAGCCTATTTGGACATATGGCAATTTCTTCAAGCTCCTAATCAAACCAGGATGAATCACTATGTAAGAAGGTTGAGTTGGAACCATTATTCAGTGGAGAGTATCCAGGAGTTATGTTTAAGAAGTTATTCCACTTTCTAATCAGGATATCTATGTTTAGCATGTTTGGACATATGGCAAGTTCTTCAAGCTTCTAAAAAAACCATGATAAATCACTATGTAAGAAGCTTGATTTGGAACCATTATTCAATGGAGAGTATTCATGAAGTTGAATAAATTCCAAAGGAGTTATGTTTAAGAAGTTATTCCCTTTTCTAATCAGGATATCCATCTTTAGCCTATTTGGGCATATGGCAAGTTCTTCAAGCTCCTGATCAAACCAGGATGAATGACTATGTAAGAAGCTTGATTTGGAACCATTATTCAGTGGAGAGTATCCATGAAGTTGAATAAATCCCAAAGGAGTTATGTTTAAGAAGTTATTCCACTTTCTAATCAGGATATTCATGTTTAGCATGTTTGGACATATGGTAAGTTCTTCAAGCTTCTAATAAAACCAGGATAAATCACTATGTAAGAAGCTTAATTCGGAACCATTATTCAATGGAGAGTATCCATGAAGTTGAATAAATTCCAAAGGAGTTATGTTTAAGAAGTTATTCCCTTTTCTAATCAGGATATCCATGTTTAGCCTGTTTGGACATATGGCAAGTTCTTCAAGCTCCTAATCAAACCAGTATGAATCACAATGTAAGAAGATTGATTTGGAACCATAATTCAGTGGAGAGTATCCATGAAGTTGAATAAATTCCAAAGGAGTTATGTTTAAGAAGTTATTCCACTTTCTAATCAGGAAATCCATGTTTAGCATGTTTGGACATATGTCAAGTTCTTCAAGCTTCTAATAAAACCAGGATAAATCACTATGTAAGAAGCTTGATTTGGAAGCATTATTCAATGGAGAGTATCCATGAAGTTGAAAAAATTCCAAAGGAGTTATGTTTAAGAAGTTATTCCCTTTTCTAATCAGGATATCCATGTTTAGCCTGTTTGGACATATGGCAAGTTCTTCAAGCTCCTAATCAAACCAGGATGAATCACGATGTAAGAATATTGATTTGGAACTATTATTCAGTGGAGAGTATCCATGAAGTTCAATAAATCCCAAAGTAGTTATTTTTAAGAAGTTATTCCACTTTCTAACCAGGATATCCATGTTTAGCCTGTTTGGACATATGGCAAGTTCTTGAAGCTTCTAAACAAACCAAGATGAAACACTATGTAAGAAGCTTGATTTGGAACAATTATTCAGTGGAGAGTATCCATGAAGTTGAATAAATCCCAAAGGAGTTATGTTTAAGAAGGAGTTATGTTTAAGAAGTGATTCCACTTTCTAATCAGGATATCCATGTTTAGCCTATTTGGACATATGGCAAGTTCTTCAAGCTCCTAATCAAACCAGGATGAACCACGATGTAAGAAGATTGATTTGGAACCATTATTCAGTGGAGAGTATCTATGAAGTTTAATAAATCCCAAAGGAGTTATGTTAAAGAAGTTATTCCACTTTCTAATCAGGATATCCATGTTTAGCCTTTTTGGACATATGGCAAGTTCTTGAAGCTTCTAAACAAACCGAGATAAACACTATGTAAGAAGCTTGATTTGGAACCATTATTCAGTTGAATAAATATAATAAGAGTTTTGTTGAAGAAGTTATTCCACTATCTAATCAGGATGTCAATATTTAGCCTGTTTTGACATATGGCTAGTTCTTCAAGCTTCTAATCAAACCACGATGAATCACTATGTAAGAAGCTTGATTTGGAACCAATAATCAGTGGAGAGTTTCCATGAAGTTGAATAAATCCCAAAGGAGTTATGTTTAAGAAGTTATTCCACTTTCTTATCAGGATATCCATGTTTAGCTTGTTTGGACATATGGCAATTTCTTCAAACTTCTAATCAAACCAGGATGAATCGTTATGTAAGAATCTTTATGTGGAACCATTATTCAGTGTAGAGTATCCATGAAGTTCAATAAATCCCAAAGGAGTTATGTTTAAGAAGTTATTCCACTTTCTAATCAGGATATCCATGTTTAGCCTATTTGGACATATGGCAAATTCTTCAAGCTCCTAATCAAACCAGGATGAATCACTATGTAAGAAGATTGATTTGGAACAATTATTTAGTGGAGAGTATCC